>WAAG01043214.1:60598-80657 GCA_013390105.1 Tichodroma muraria | reverse complement strand
GGGCGCTCCGCGGGGCGCTGAGCGGGCGCGCAGCGGGCGCGGGCCGCGCCATGGCCGCCAAGGACAATCCCTGCAGGAAGTTCCAGGCCAACATCTTCAACAAGAGCAAGTGCCAGAACTGCTTCAAGCCCCGCGAGTCCCACCTGCTCAACGACGAGGATCTCAACCAGGTGGGATCTTACCCCAAAACCCACTGTTTTCCCCCCAAAATCTGCCCCGGCGTCCCGCCCCCCTGCCCGCCCCTCGGGCGCCCTGGGTCTCGGTGCGGTGTCCGCTGACCCCGTGGGTAGCCTGGGCTCCCACAGGTATCTTGGGAGCCCCCTGGGTGTTTTAGGGTCCCATGGGTGTCCCGATGGATAGCTCGGGATCTGATGGATACTATAGAGTCCCATGGACGTCCTGGGGTCCCACGGATAGAACAGGGTGCCATGCGTGCCTGCTGTTCCCATGGTTGGCACAGGATCCCGTGGGATCCCCAGGGGTCCCACGGGGTTCCTGCTGGACACAGATATTGTAGGGTCCTGTGGGTGCCTGCCGCTCCCACAGGTACCGTGGAATCAGGTCAGGGATGCTGTGGGTCCCATGGATAGCACAGGGACCTACAGGTATTCCTATATTCCATGGGGTGTTGTGGAGCTCCAAGGGTGCTCCCTGGTCCCGTAGGGTATCTAGGAGTCCCATGGGGTGTTCGCTGATCCTACAGATAGCCCAGGGACCCACAGGTATCCATGGATTCTGTGGGGTGTTCGGGAGCCCCACTGGTGCACTGTGGTCCCATAAAGTGTCCAGGAGTCCCTTGGGGTGCTGCTGACTCCATGGGTGGTGCGTGGTCCCATGGGATGCCTGCTGACCCACGGATAGCACAGGGACCCACATGTATTTGTGCGTCCCATAGGGTGTCCAGGAGCCCCGTGGTTGCTCTCTGGTGCCATAGGGTATTCAGTGATTCCAACGGGTGCCTGCTGGTCCCATGTGTAGCGTGTGGTCCCTTGGGGTGCCTGCTGATCCCATGGACAGCACGGGGACTCCCAGGTATTTGCAAAGCCCATAGGATGTCCAGGAGCGCTTTGGGTGCTCTCTGGTCCCGTAGGCTGTCCAGAGGTCCCATGGGATGCCTGCTGACCCCACAGATTCCCACAGTGCCCACTGTTCCCTGAGGCCATGGCTCACTCCAGTGCCACCTCCTCTGGGGCCTCATCCCCTGAGGCCATTTGGGGCCCCGCACCAGCACTTGGGGTGATCCCGTCCCCTCCTGGGGTGCACGGCAGCAGGTGCGGGGTGCCCTGTGAGCTCCATCAGATGGTCCAGAAAGTCCTGGGAAAAACTCTGTTGGAAACAAAACATCCCTTGCTGGACGTTCCGGACTTGACCCCCCTACCCTACAACCCGCTGCTTTCCCAGGGACATGGGAAGGGGACCCCAGCCCCTTTCCGGATAGGGTTCAGCACTGCCAGGGCTGGGTCTTCCTCCTCTTCCTCCCAGGCCTCAGGAAGGCCCAAGGCTGACGCTCCCATGGCAGGGGGTATTTGGGGCATGGGGGGCGTTTTTGGGGTGCGGGGCCCCGTCCCTGGTGTTGGGGTGAGTGGAACAGGGCCGCCCTCCCTCCTCCCACACCTTTCTGGGCCAGGGCTGCCATCCCCGCTCCCGATCCTATTATGGCAATGAGATCAGACATATTGCTGCGCTCCGCTGGGGGGGCGGCGGAGGGGGGGCATCGCGAAATCTGAGGGCTAATATGGAAAAAATGTAACTGCAAAAAAATGCCGTGGTGTGTGCGGGAAAGGGGCGGGCGGCGCGGAGCGTCGCGGCCGTGCCCAGACAAAGGAGCCGTCCCGGAGGGGGCTCGGGAAGAGCACCCCGCTCCCGGCCGGCCCCTTCCCGCTGCCCGGGGATCGCGCTGCCTCCTGGTGCAAAGCTTATTTACTTTTGTTGGGGGGCTCAAAGCATCGCACGCAGCCCGCCACAGTGCCTGCCTGCCCTGCCACGGGGGCCACCCACCTCTCTGGGGACACAGGGACGTGTTTCGGGCAGCCCCTCGCTGGCTTTGTTCCCGCCGGGGTGGTGGGTGGCCCTGCGGGGCTGCCCCCGCGTCCGGTTCCCATGGGGTCGGGGTCAGCCCCGTGGCCGGATCCAGGCCCTGCGCGGGGGGCTCCGGTTGGGAAAACGGCGCAGTCCTGCTCGGCTTCTCCCTTCCAGCTGGGGTGAAGTAATCCCGCTTCCCAGATAAGATGGTGGCTGTGGTAGCGTGTGATGCACGCACGCACCTCCCGCCCTGCCCGCAGCTCCCCGTGCCCATGAGACCCCCGGCCGCGGCCACCTTGGTGCTTCCCCGCCACCCTGCCTGGCTCCCCTCTCAGTTTGTGCCCCGTTTCGTAGCCTGGCTGGTTGTGCGGGTGTGCTCTCTCCGAAGCACACCCAGGAATAACGGTTCATTTAACAGCTCTGAATGTTTCTGCCTTTTAAACTCAACAGTTTTAAGCTTGGGTTGGGTTGGGGGGGGTCCCATTCCGCAGCGTGGGGGCTCGGTGCCCAGCATGTCCTGCTCACCCCGTGGACAGGGACAATGTTGGTGATTACCTAGAGTCAGGCTAGAAAAGTCTTTTGGAGTCATTTGACCTTTGTACTTGGCTTGGAGGAAAGGTGAAGGTACTTCACACTTACTCATTCGTGTCTCTTTTGGATTTTTATTAGATAAAAATACCTGTGTGGGTGTCAGGAGCTGCCCCCGCTGCTTCCCGGGGTGCTGCAGGGCGCTGGAGCCACTCGGGGCAGAGACCCAGAGTGTGTTTGCAAAGAGTCACAGGTATTTAGTGGTAGTAGTGGATTTCCGTCGTACTCGGGAACCGGCTTAGGAATGGGGCTGGGAGGGGGGAAATCCAGCCCCAAACATCAGGATTAATGAGCTGGAGCTCTCTAATAATAATCAGACTTAGCGCTTCCAACTTCAAAGGGCTGTTCGGACGCTAAATCCCTAATCCCGGGAGCGCTGCGTTCACGAGTTGTTTTTGTGTGTGGCTGTGCTGCTGGACGGGGCTCGGTGTGATTTGGGGCAACTACTTGCAGTCCCACCACCTGTTGGAGACGTGACTGTCCCCTCCAATGGCACGTTACCTCCCACCTCTGCAGGTGGGAGGTAATGTGCCCTTGCCCCCCTCAATCTGTGCTTGACCTTCTGGGGTGCCCACACAGCATGGGAAAAACTGGGTCAGTCAGCGCGGCTGTTCTCCCTTTGGGAAAATCTGTTGCTGTGGGTCATGGGCTGTCAGATCCCTTGATCCTGTGTGGTGGCAGGATCTGGCTGCTGGCAGACACGGTGCTGTGCCACCCACCTGTTGCCAGCTTGTCTTACGCTGCTCCTTTCCCATCCAGGGAGAAGTTCCCTTTTTGTGGGAATTTCCACTTTCCTGGCAAGACATGCCCATGCTGGCACTGCACGGTCCCCCTGTAACCACCTGCAGGCCTCATATGGAACTTGGCTTTCCAGAACTTGCCCTGGGAAGATGGAGGTTCCCAGGGTCCCCCTCCTGTCTCCAAGAGAAAGTGAGCCTGTCCAGTGGGACCCTTTTCCCAACCAGCCACCCAAGGATCTCGTGGCGGTGTCCCAGTGGGGTCCCTGCTCTCCATGCTGGCTGCTCTGGGCCAATCCACGTCTGCACACATATGCCCTTGGTCTGTGAGATGAAGCCCCCAAAACATGGGACAGGCTGGGAATTAACCTAAAAATTTTGCCTGGCCTGAATTGGGAGAAGAGCAGAGTGTAAAGCAGTTGGTTTTAATTTTCTCCATGCATTTGCTCTCTCGGGGCGTGGGGACTGGCACAGATAGAGGAATTTGAGGACGTCTTTCCAGCTACCAGTGTCTTTTTTTTCTTCCTTTTTTTCTTTTTATTAGAGATCATGGCATAGATGCCCAGAGGACCACCCAGTTAGAAAACAGAGCTCACAGACTTTTCCCACTGCCTCTTTCCCATGACACCCCTGCCCAGTGACAGGAGATGGTTACTTCCATCTCTTCTCCATTGGACATTATCACTTTCCTACTGTTCTGGATGCTGAGTGTGTCAGCGTTGGGTCACAGGCTTGGCTTTTCTCTGGGACATTGCATCCATGGGGCTGGAATGCCCTGTGCTGCAGGGGTCTTGTCCTGACTTCTTGCATTGTCCAAAGGGTGATAGGGCGAAAGGATCATGTCCCGGCCACACTTTTCCCTCCCGCTCTGCTCCTTTTTGGGAGGAGAAGCCCCCATTGGAAAGCAGCCCCCACGCTTGCATTCCCTGTTCCCCGCTGCTTGTATCATGCTGCAAAAATCTGCCTCTGTTTGACTGATTTTTAGCACTGAACAGGGGGAGATTTCTCTGCAAATGTCAAATTTGCCTGTGTCGGTGGCTGTGGAGGGCAGGGACTTGGGGGCATAGCCAAGGGGACTTGTGGGGCAGGGTCATGGTGGCTCTGCCCTACGGGCAACATCCCATCCTTGGACAGTGACGTGCAGGCAGGGAGGGCAGTGGGCACTCGGAAGCTGAGTTGGCTGCTGGCGTTGACTTGAGGTGCACTTGAACCTCCGTCTGGCCCAAGGGAAGGGACGTGGCGGCACCTTTGGGTGCTGGAGAACCATCCCCTTTGCACGCTCACTTGCTGCTGGGTTTTTGCATGGCGCCGCGCCTTATCTGCGCCGGCACCCGACGAAGTGATAAATCCCCTCTCCAGCACTGTGGGGAGATGTTGCGGCTTCTCCCAGGCGCTGAGGAAGGCCAGTGGTGGGAAGTGGTTAGATACGCCTGCTCGCTGCCAGGTACACCGGCTTCGGGGCTGCTTGAGGAGGAGCTGGAATTACAGAGTCCATTCTGTCCCGCTTGTTTTGCTGCTGCTTGACAAATTCCCTATGCATGCCACAGCCGGCCTCGGCCAGCTCTTGCTCCGACTGCCCCAGGCGATGGCAGTGCTCGGACCCAAGCGCAGCGCTGGGACCAGGGGTGTTTGCAGAAGGAGGCCGGCTGTTTGCACGAAGGGTGAATTCAACCTTTCCCCTTCCTGTTCCTCTGGTCGGTCGGTCACTCCCACTGCCCACACAGCAAACTGTTCAGGCAGCTCTGTCCTTTGAGATTTGCTGACGCCTGGGTCGGTGCTAGCAGCGTGCCAGGAGGGATGTGCCATGCACGGTGCCCACCAGCTGGCCCATAGCAGTGGCACTTGGTGCTCCTTGTACCCCGGGTCCAGTCTGTCCAGTCTGGCTTGGCTTTGTGCTGCATGTGGAGATGTGTTGGTGGTGAAATCCTGGCCTGGGATTTGCAGCTCTGGCAGTGGCCGACTTATGCCTGCCTTGTGCAAATGTGTTTTGGTAGAAGAGCAGGATATGGATGGAGAGGAGACTCTCCCCATCATCCAGGGTGGCCTCCAGGAGCTGCCCAGGTCTCGTCCTGGAAAAAGCACTGTTTGTGCTGAAGCCAGGGGCAGTGAGCAGCCACTTGGATGAGGAGCTGGGGGATGGGGGAGTGTTTTTGCTTCAGGAATGGTTATGGATGCTCAGAGGCAGCACTGCAGCCTCCATGCTGGGGTTTAGCATCACCAGGTGACAGACAGCAGAGGGGAAATGTTGTACAGGCAGGGAAACAGGGATGTAAGCAGCTTAACTACTGAGACTGGGCTTCAATCCCCCCTTGGGATTGCTGCTGGAGCGTGGGTTTGCACAGCAGTGTTTGCAGAGCCTCCTGGCAGCCGTGGTCACGGGTCTCTGGTGGGTCTCCATCTGCCATCCCACTGGGAGCACACAGTGTCAAGTGATGCCTGTCTCTCAGTTCCTAGAAGCCGTGCTGTGGGCGGGAACACCTGCTTGGGTGTCTCATCCCATTCCCTCCCTGAACACCGTGTCACCTTCCCCATTCCTGCCGAGTGATGGCTGCTCCGACTCATCCATCAGCGATGTTCTCTTGGCTCCAAGGTGTGCAAAACTGAGAGCAGAGCAGAGCTCAGACGGCCCAGATTTCCTATTTTGAGGTTGGAACCACAGTATTTGTGGTGACTTTCTCCTTGAACTGTGCCAGAAATGCATCCCAGCCTCTGAGGAGGTCTGAGTAGATCAGGAGACAGCACACAGGCAACAATGACCTTACTGTCCCTACTCTCTGGGTCTGGATGAGAGCTGTCACCCCGTTGTGCTCCCCTGGGTGTGGGGAGCAGCAGGCGTTGCTGTCAGAGAGGTTCTTTTGGTGCATATTTGGGCTCACCCATAAGGGTGATGGAACAAGTTCCACCGTGGATTCACCCACGGCCTGGGTCAGGTTGGGTACATCATTCTTTTGTGGGGCTGCAGGAAGCCCTGGCATCACTTCCCTGGTGCACAGGGCTCCCTGCTCCCAGTACTGGAGGCAGAGCCTAAAGCTCCGATGTAACAATCCATTTTTCTTCCCTTTCCCGCTCAGTTGCCAAGCCTGAACAAAACAAGCCCTGCCTCCACCCGAGACAGGCTGATTACGTCTGCCGGCAGCCTAAACAGATTATCCCTCCCGCCACGCGCTCGGAGCCAGGAGTCTCTCCCGGCAATGGATTCGGACTTCCCTCAGAACATGTGGGGGTGGGTGGGCACTGACTTTGGGGGCATCCCAGCCCACTGGGGTGTCCAGCACCCCAGCGGGGGTGTGGGTTCTCTGCTGTGGGGTTGAGTCTGGACCCTAAGAGGGGATGTGGATGTTGGTACAGCTCTCCTGTTCCACCTTGTGCAATGAACTCCTGCAGCACTATGGTGTGGCTCTGCTGGGTCCTGCGTGCCTGGCTGGTTTTCGTGAGGAGGGAAGAGCTGAAGGTACTACTAAAAACACAGGAGGTGTGAAAGCCTGTCCAACAGGCAGCTGGTTGGTGTCACAGCCCACCTCCAGCCCTGTGACCTGGCACTCCATGGGCTGCCATGCTCCTGTGACCCATCCTGCCCTCTGGAAACGGATGCCCTGTGGCCCTGGAGGTGTGCAGGGGTTCCTGTATCACCCTGCGCTTTGGGAAGTGCTGAGTGGCTCTGCACGTCCTTCAAGCCCAGTTCCCCGTCTGCTGGGAGTTGTGTTCCCAGTGCTGGTGGAGCTGGTTGGAGTGGTTTGTCCATGCCTGGGCAGCATCAGCACAGCAGCCTGACAGCTTTGTGTAAACCCAGCTGGGGCCGCTTCCTTCTCTGCTTCCTCCCACCCGCTGTGCTGCCAGCGCTGGCCTGGAGGCAGCGTCCTCCCCCTGGATACACCGTAGGCCCATGGGCTGAGGAGATGGAAGCAGTGGCTGGAACAGCGACCTGAGAGGCAGGCGAGGCGCTGCGGGTGCCCCACAGCCCAGCTCCAGTGTCGGATCAAAGGTGGGATTCGATACCTGGACACTCCCAGAGGTGTGACAGGAAGCGGAGTGGTGACGTGAGGGTGTCTCTGCCTGAGTCAGCCTCCAGCAGTCCCACAGGATCGGATGGAACTGGGCATTGTGGGGCTGCAGACCGGCTGCACCTCTCACACGATGGTGGGGTGAATGTCACCCCACCCCGCGCCACCCCACCCATCAGCCAGCTCCATCAGCAGCCGCTCTCCACTCTGCTTTCCCACGATATTTTGTGGCTCACCCTCTGGCCAGCTACCTTCTGGATAAAAGCAAAGCCACCCACCTAGTGCCTGAGCACCCTGTGTGGCTGCTACCTGTGGAGCTGCCCTTTGGATATCACTGGAGCTGCCAGGAGGCAAACAGGGCCCTGCGTGGTCGAAGGCTTCCTGGGAACCCTGGAGTTGCTCTAACCCTATCCCTGCATGTGAGATTGGATAAATCTCTGTGGAAGAGGGAATTTTTTTGCTCTGAGGTCTTGCTCAGTGCTGGTTGTTGCATTTTCGTCCTCTTGAGGAGCTCTCCAGAGGAAGCCAAGCCAGTGGAAAGGACGTGTGATTCCAGCTCTATCCTCGTGCTCCAACACCGCCCCGGACCTGCCTCCCACATCGGGTTTAAAATAAACCTTCAGCAGGGCCATTCCAATGCAGGTGCGATGAGCTTACTTCAGACACTTCGTGTGCTAATTCATATCCCTTTCATTTAAGCTTTTACCTCTCTGGGCATTTGGTTGGTTTTAGCAGGAGCTTGTTTGGGTTTGGCTTTAAAAAGCACTGCTGCGTGTTCATTTGTTGATGGGTGGAACCAGGCTGCCCACGCTGCCTGGCTCTAATTCATACCTTTCAGCTATTTTGGTTTCAATATCTGGTATTGGATGCTTCTGCCAAAATAAGTGTAGCCCACTGGTGGTTTTTTATGACGCCAGTACAGAAATGGCCGTGCTCTGTGTTAAGGTTGTGTATTTCAGGTGCTTGGTGTTTATTTACAGACAGTTTGAGCTAAAATTGGAATGGCTGAGGGCAAAATAATGTCTGCTGGGGGATTGAGCCAGGCTGAGGTAGGGCAGGATTTCATGCCTGTAGTACTGGGTTAAGGCTGCTTGCTGCTGGCCCTGGTGATGATGTCCTCTGTTGGTTTCACTGTTACTTTGTCCCTGGTATGGCACTGGGACCTGCCTGCAGCCTGTCACACAGACTGGATGCTTTGGGGTGCTCGGAGTGGCTGGGGTGGCTGCTGTGCTGTTGCTGGTGTCAGGGAGAGCTGCCCCATGGCAGCTCATGGGGCTTTGCTGGGTTGAGCACTTGCTCTTGGTCAGGAGCTGTGCTGGGGCGTGGAGGAGAAAACTGGGGGATGGAGGAGGGCTGAGCCCTGCATACAGCTCGGCTGTCTGGAGCATTGCCGGGGTGCTGCCTTGGTGTAGTGGTGCCAAGCGTTGGGGACATCATGTGCTGTTGTCACTGTCATCCTATTGTTCCTGCATGGTGGAGGCCACTCCTAAGATTTTCTCAAGCCCCAGTTGCTCAGCACTCACCCCAGGTTCTCTCACCGGAATTTGAGGACCTCGTTTCCTGTCACAGTGACCCATTGAAGGGTCTCTGATAGGCCATCATTAGTCATTTGCATTTCTGCTTTCCCCCTGTAAAACACAAGAGAAATTTGGGATGTTTGGTTCTTCCCACGCGGGTGGCCGTGGCCACATCCCAGCATGGCGGGGAGCATTGGGATCCCCCGCTCTGGAGTCCTCCCATCGCGTGGGCACGGATGCGTCAGGAGCGGCTTTGGGTGGGGGCACGGGGCGGGGTGTGCCGGGGGAGTGGCAGAGCCTGGCTCACCTGCGGGGTGCTGGCAGCGTGGGCGGCACGGAGACGGGCACGGAGACGGGCACGGAGCAGTGCCGGGCAGCTGGAAGTGGCATGGGGGCCATGGGCGAGCAGGGCACCAGCATCCAGGTGAGCTGAGCAGGGGTGATGAGGGGCTCCGGGCACTTTGCCAAACGCGGGGAGGGTTGTGGTGCACACAAGGTGCCTTTCTGCGCCCCCAGTGTGGTCGTGGGAACAGGTGTAGAGGTACCCTGGGCTCCCCTAACTCCCCCAGATTGGATCCCAATCCCAGTGCTTCGTTTTCATTGGTGTAAATCTCATTTAAAGGGGGAAGGAAGGAAGGTCTTCTCAAATCATGTTTTCCCAGCTGCTGGGTGAGTAACACCTCGAGCTGGTATGTCATATTGTGGAGAGGATAAGAGATTTTGTTATTTCTTTTCACTTTATAAACAGCAAAAGGTCTCCTCCGGCGTGTTTCCAGTTTGCTTACTCAGTGCTTCATGCATTTGACAGTTTCTGGTGCATAGGCAGTTTCTTCTATTGTTTGCAGGGATTTTTCCAGAGGGGAAACTTTTTTTTAACATTACAAAACCACAGAAACTGGCAAGAGGAATCTAGGGGAGGTACTGACTTGGAAACAGTTTTAAACTTTAAGGAACAGAAAAGAATGAAAGCAACAAGATTAACTGAATCAGTTAGAGAAGAGCTGGGAGTGTGTGTCCTTGTGACTTTTTGGCTGGGCCAGGATAGACGTGCATGGATGTTCCATGGTGGAAAGCAGTGTTCCCAGACCCAGGGTCTCCTGGAGCTGGATCTTCCCTGGGTTTCCTCCCTCCTGGTCTGTCTTGGTATCTGTGGAGCCGCCTTGCTGGTGTGGCAATGCCTTGCCACTCTTGCAGCAGGATTTGGCCCCAGCCCTTGCCAGGTGTTGGCTCATCATTTACATCTTGACAAGGCAGCAGGAGCGGTGCCCACAGGGCTTTGCGTGGGAGGACATGCCCGGTGCCCATCCCCATCCCACCTCTTGCCGTGGCATGGGTTATCTTCACCCTGGCCACTTTGGCATCCAAGCTACTGGTGGAAAGAACCTGGATGGTTTTTTTCCACCGACATACGGCGGTGCTGCAAGGTTCTTTCCGAGTATTCTCTCCCTTTCTCTTCCCGGCTGGCTGAATGAGCTGTTTTCCCTCCTCCTGGCTCTGACCTTCCTGTGTGCTCAGCCGTGGGCCGCTGGACGCTGCTGGCGGGGGGAGCGGGCTGGCAGGGGCTGCCCCTGCAGGGAAGCAGGAGTTGGATGTGCACGGCACGGGAAGTGGCTGGGAGCTGGAGAACTGCCAGCGCTGGGTAGTTTTTCCTCTCTTAATTAACGAACGGAAAACATCGAGCTCTCCTTTGGAGTGTGTTTTTGCTTTGGAGGAGAGGCACGCTGCCGAGGGCGACGGGAAGAGCCGTCGGTGGGGTTGGGCTCTGCCGCTCGGCAGTACCCGGGAGGTTGGTGCTCCGGGCACGGTGCCATGCAGGAGCAGCTGTGTTTGGAGTTTGTGGATGGGGTTTTGCCTCCTCCCGAGTCCTCATCTCAGTCCCGTTGGCACACAGTGAGTGTCACACCACGGGTTGCCATCAGACGCCACGTTCCCTGCACTGGGAAGGCTGGGTTTGCCTGCGTGCAGCAGGCTGAGCTCACACAGCTGCCTTCGTGCTGGGGCTGCTGCAGTTTCCCGTGGTCCCTGCCCATCGATTCCCTGTGGTGCTGATCCGTGTTGAGCCATTTTCTGCTGTGCGTGAGTGTTTCTCTGCTGTTTCTTTGCAGGCCAAACCCATTTATGGTGGCTGGCTGCTGCTGGCCCCGGAAGGAACGGACTTTGACAACCCCGTCCATCGCTCCCGGGTAAGTGAAGCTGAGACAGACATCCCCACCCCATGACGTTGGTGGGGGTGGCAGGAGGAGCAGCAAGGGCTGTCCCTGCCCATGGGGGTGGCTGTGACCCTGGGAGTGCTGAAGGCACCTCCATGCATCCGTCCCCTTGTGCAAACCAGGAAGCTTCAAGATGTTTCTGGCAGCAAGGCTGGAATGCCTTCTCTGGGATGCAAGGTCTCCCGTGCTGGGCAGCAGCCTGGGGCACTGCAGGTGCGGGTCAGGCTGTCTGTGCGATTTTATTACTTGTTGCTTTTGCTTTTTGATGTTTTGATGCTGCTCTGGTTTGCCTGACACGTGCCATGCCGCTAGGAACGCACTCAGGCCAGTGGGGTGTGGGCTGTGGGACTCTGAGCTGTGCTGTGACCATCAGAAAGGCTCCCAGTTTTCCTTTAGGGCTTGGAAACAACTACTGTATTTTCTTCAGCTCATCATGAGCGTGCCCAGAGCTCTAGAGGGAGGCTGCATCCCATCCCCTAGTGTGGATATGCCAATGTCAGGCAGGTCCTGCAGCAAGGAAGGGGATGAGTGGTGGCTCCCGTTTGCTATAACCCTGCAGAGCTCTGAAGCCAAGTGCTGGCAGCAGGGACCTGCAGACAGAGCAGGACACACTCAGCATCTTCCCAAAGGGGTTTTCTCATGCCTGGCAGAAACAGCAGCGTCCTGTGGGGTCGGAGCATCCCCCACTTTCCTGTCCTGGGGGTTGTGAGGCTCAGAAGGATGTGGCCAGGCTGATGTCCTTTCACTGCTGGCTTGTGACGAGGACTTCCAGCCTGTCCCCAAGCTTGTCTTGCAGGGAGCTTGCTGCTGAGGCTGCCAGAACGGGGCTGTCTTGTGCGTGGGAGGGATGGCAATGGTCCGTGAACCCTCTGTCATGCAGCCAAAATGCTCTCGGAGCTGTTTGTAATAAAAAAATCGCTCCCGAATGAGCAAGAATTGGGTTCTGAGTTCAGCCTGGGGTATATGGGTCATTATTTGGAGTCACAGCTTGTCATAGGCTTGCTGGCCTGACATAAAGGGAACATGGCTGAACCCAGAACTCAGGCTGCCTGCTAAGCTGGGGCTTGTGGAGGTCCACAAGGTCCTCCGTAGTTCTGTTTGTCCCTGAGCACCCTGGACTTTGCCCGAAGGGCTGAGAAAAGTGAGATAAGAATTGCTGCACTGGGGCTATGAATCCAGGACTTTTTTATTTCAGCCTGCTCAACCAGTTTTTGCTCTTGGCTGAAAACAACCTGGCACACGTGAAAAAAAAAAAAGACAGTTTTCCAGCCAGATCAGTTCTCCAATCTGATTTGCTGTGCAGCTGCAGAAGCAGCATTGCCAGCATGGTGCCAGGATTGCCTGCACCAGTAGTGCCATGCCAGAAGTGCAGCCACCATCCAGATTGAGCTCATGCACTGCTGGGGGACATCTGACATGACACCCTGTCACCCTCCAGCACGGGATCCTGGAATAGATGATGCAGGATGAAGCTGAGCATTTAGTTTGGGGATCCTTCTGGTGTCCTCAGTATTCGTGGCGTGAACCTGAGTCAGGAGAGGTTTAGTTTGGATATTAGAAAAGGTTCTTTCCCCAGAGAGTGGTCAGGCACTGAACAGGTTCCCCAGGGAATGGTCAGTGTCTCAAGGCAGTCAGCATTGGGCAATGTGGGCTGCTGCACACAGACTTTTGGCAGAGCCCTGTGTGGAGCTGATGTGCAGCTCCAGTGCTCCCAGCAAGGCCCAGGGACTGGTGGGCACTGCCATGATCCACCTCGATGTCTTCTCTTGCAGAAATGGCAGCGTCGGTTCTTCATCCTCTACGAGCACGGGCTGCTGCGCTATGCCCTCGACGAGATGGTGAGTGCTGCCCGGCTGTGTCCAGGCTCTGGGGGTCAGCTGCATTATCTGCTGCCCTTGGAGCACTCTGCCAAGCTGGAAGAGAGTTGTGCTCGCTGGGTTTGACTCTGTGCCAGGCTGGGTTTGTGGGGGAGCTCAGTGGACACTCTGCTGGTGGGTGTTTCGGAGGTGTGCGGGTCCCGTCTGGCATAGGATTCATCAGCTGCTGACAGATCCCACGCTGGCAGGAAGTGCTGAAGGGGGTCCCCAAGGTCATTCCCCCTCCTTTTTGCCCAGTTTCCCAGTGCCAGCTGGGTTTTGGTTGTGGTGAATCACCTTGGCAGTGTCCAAGAAGGAGGCCCTGCCTAGTGATGCCCGTGGAAAGTAGGTCAGCTGGAATGCCTTCCCACTGCCTGCCCACCCTGGAGCTGCAGCTTGTCACCAGCACTGTTCCCATCAGTAAAAGGGGATCAAAGGGAGGGAAACCCATCTGCTGTGAGCTGCAGAGTGGGGCTGCAGAGCCCAGTAGGTCAATCCCAGGAGCACCCAGGACTGCTGATCTATCCTGCTGGCTACAGCAAGCCCATGGGAGGGTACCCAAAGCTGAGCAGGCCGGCACAGTGGACACCCATGTGCTGGGATCTGCCTGGGCAGAAGGCTCAGGAAGCCAGCTGGAGAGAGCACACTGCAGGACAGGGACACATGGGGACTTGTGTCTGTGGCAGGGAGGCTCCCTACGAGGTCAGTGTGCCTTGGTCCTCCTCCAGTGCCTCCTCTGAGGGCACCGTGGAATGAGGAGGCACGACAAGTGTAGCTCAGATTTCATGCTGTGTTTGTTTGTATTTTTATTTGGGGTTGGTCCAAGTGCCCTAGATAATTTAAATGTTTTGGGTAGGAGCAGTGGAGGCTTTAATACGTTTTCAGTGTCAGCAACCTGACTCTGCACTGGGCTGGTGTTTCCTGTCCTACCCTTACAGGAGGGTGCTTTGAGATTCCCCAGTCTGAGGTAGAGGTTCAGGA
Source organism: Tichodroma muraria (assembly GCA_013390105.1). Lineage (NCBI taxonomy): Eukaryota > Metazoa > Chordata > Aves > Passeriformes > Sittidae > Tichodroma > Tichodroma muraria. The sequence goes on along the minus strand of WAAG01043214.1, from coordinate 66,745 downwards.
ATGCTGGGAAACACAATCTGGAATGTTTTTTTGCTGTTTTGCATCCTGAGGAGGTTGACCTGCCTTGGGTTCTGCTATATCTGGGCAGAAGCAGACAGGCAGTGCCCCAGCCCTGTGCCACAGTGGCCAGAGAGCACTCAGAGGACAGCAGGAACATCCTGCAGTTTTCCAGGCACCTGTTGGGCTTTTTCCCCTTGAGAAGGGAGAAAGTGGAAAAATACAAACAAGAAGGGAAGGTACACATGTGCAGCATGCACCATGCACATGGGATGGTGTCCCAGGCAGTGTGACACCACTGTGCTGGCTCCTGGACTTGCTGCCCCATGGGCACTTGTGCTGTGCTGGATCTCAGGAGGGTCTGGCCTTGTCATAGTCACAGAGGAGACTGTCATGGATCCTTCCTCCTCACTGGGATTTAACACATGGTATAAAAATACCCTCCTGACCTTTCCACCCTCCAGCTGTGCCAGCTCCTTGCCTTGTCCCCACCACCTCCGTGGCCTGGTGAGGCCACAGGCCTGGGGCCTCATCCAGGGGTGCCAGCAGAGACACTTTTTTCCATGAGGGATCCACTTTGCAGTCCACTCAGGGGTGATCTCCCCGCAGTGTGCCCCAGTTTCTCTGCAGGAGCTGGGTGGGGGTCCCATGGGAGCCTTGGTGCGGAGCGGCCTCTGGAGCATGCGGGAGCTGGGTGGCAGCTGCCCGGAGACCTCCCAGGCAGTTGCAGGCTGGGGATTGAATGGCTCTGCTTGAACCTTTCAGACATTAACTTTGTGGGTTTGGCAATTTTTGTTCTTATTAAAAGCGGAATTGGAGGGAGGGGTGAGCCTGGGAGGGGAGTTCTGGGCTGGTGATGCTGATGGAGACGTTCCTGTGGGGCAGCATTAAGGCACAGGGAGCCTTTTGCCATGGGATGGATAAAGTTTGGTGTTGGATTGGAGCATTTTGGGCATGGAAGGTGGGACAAGCAGGCACCAGCTGTCCTGCTTTTCCTGCTCTCTCCTGAGACCTGCCCAGGGATATCCCAGAGCTGATCCTGAGCCTGCTTGGCCACCTTCTTTCTGTGTGTCTGTCGTTCTGTCTGTCCTTGCTCTGCCATAGTTGCAGTCTGAAAACGAGTTCTGCATGATGGCTGTAGTGGGGAGAATTTGCACAGGCTGTGGACCATCATCCCCTCGGACCAGGTTGAGCTGCCAGGCTCTCTCCCTGGGGTCTCCCTCTTTCAGGCTGGGTGCAGTTGGTGGCACCCAGAACCAGCCTGGCCCCTGGGAATGCCCAACAGATCTCACCCCCTTCCCCTCTGCAGGGACTGTGCCAGCAGCCGTTCCCAGCTCTGCCGAGCCCCGGCTAAGCTGAGCCTGCTCAGACGTGCAGAAATTCCTGCCTCCCAACTGTGGGTGGATGTGGAGGTTATGTGATCACTTGGGGATGCCTTCCCATGTTGAACATCCACTATTGCACCCCGATGGTGGCTTGCTCCTGCTGTTTGATAAACCTTCATGCTGGGACCGATGATGACAGGGGCTGATGCTTCTCTGCAGCAGCTGGAGAATGACAAAGCCACTCTTACTGAGGGAAGGCAGGAAAGAAGTCGGGGATAGGCTTGGGATTGAGCTGCTATGTTGTGAGTGTCCAAGGACAAGTTTCAGTTCTGGTAAAACACCCTGTCGTCTCCAGTGAAACCACTGCTGTGGGAGAGCAGCCCGGCACTGTGGTGCTGGGGCGGTCCAGGAGGTTTTGGTTGGGATATGGGAGCTGCCACAAGAATAGTGCCGGGCTCAGGGGCCAGAGCCAGCGAGTGGCAAGTGCAGAGCTTTTGCCTCCTTTTGTTTTGATTGCTGCGATCTATAATTAGCGGCCGAGGTCTCTATAAATAGAGCCCGTCTGCGTGGGAATGGAAAGGCAGGAGGGGGTTTGTAGGGATGGAGAGTGCTGCCATGTCCCTCCCTGTGCCTGCAGGTGGGCCCGTGGCCTCAAGTACTGCCTGGGGGTGGATCCAGCCCTGTGGCTGGGGCAGGTCAGAGGAGTGGGTCTGGATCTCCAGGCCAGTTTCTTAAATGAGTCACTGCATGTCCAGGACCAGGCCTTGTCTCTGTGCCTCAATTTACCCCTGTGCCACTTCTCTTGAGCTGGGATTTATACTAGATTGGCATTTTTCATCCTACCTGGGGGTATTCTCCTGTCACATCAGGCTTCCTTTTGGTAGCTGAGACTATTAATTTAGAGATCTTTTGTTTTGTGCATATGCTGGTTTGAAAACAGGACAAAATTCAGGCTCGTCTGGGAGCATGTAAAACTCGCTGGTGCTGTGGATGAGAGGCAAGGTGAGAGCATCTTCTGGACGGGCTGTTTTGGTTTTCCTGCAGGGATTCAGGAGAAGCATCCCTGGGCATGACGTACCCATTTCGCAACAAACTGACCTCAGTCTGTGTCTGGCACTTCCCAGCTTGATGAAATGTGTGAGCCCGATCTCTACTCTGCCCCTTATTTGCTGGAGTCAAATTGCTTTGTAAAATTGGGAAGGGATCTAGAAGGATGCTTGAACCAGTAGTCAGCCATCTCAGTACCAGAGTTTGCTGGGGTTGGATGGTTGTGTTCTCCATGGTGGTGTTGCAGACCCTTCCCGAGCTCACAGCAGGGTGGTCCTGCTCCTAAATCAGGAACTCAGATGGATCATAATGTCATTAACCTCAGTACAATGGAGCAGACATCCCCGCTCCAGCCTGTGATGGCAGGCAGGGAGGTCAAGAGGGAGCCAGGAGCTGATGGGACTGGTGTGGGATGAAGAGTGAGGCCAGCCTGGCATCTGGGAATGGTTAGGGGAGCAGTGGGTCCCCTGGGCTAGGTGTATAAATAGGAGAAGAGAGGCCAGCTCAGAGGTGGGAGGTCTGGCACTACACAGCAGAGCTGTGGGGTCACATCTGGAGACCTGCTTGGCCCCAGGCCTCACTCCTCGCCACAGAAACCTAAGGAACTGATAAATGGGTAAAAAAAGGAGAATGGTGTAAGCATTGGTGGCAGCTGGAGGGGGATCAGAGGGAGGGATGCATGCTTGCTGATGCTGTGATCCACAGACCTGTGTAATTATTGTTTCCTAATTCACCCCCTACAAAAATCTCTTTATTTGAAGGAAAGGGGCATTTTAAAATGTCACTGTCAGCAGAGCTGCACTGTGTTAATTTTCATTGTAGTTACCTCCTTTGTCATCTGTATTGTTTTAAGAAGCCAAGATCCCGTGTGTGTGTGTGTTTTTTTCCTCCTTTTTAGATCAAAGCAGTTTACTTCAGTTTTGGCACAGAGTTGAAATTCGTTGGCAGGGATTAAAAACGAACCTTAAACATCCTGGCCTCTCTGTCCTTACTTTTTCCACACGTTTTGCCATTTAAGTGTTTCCAAGTTCTCCCTGCCCCCTCCTCCGTGGGAGCACCAGGCTTTACAAAACCTCATTCCCCTCATCCCCAGTGGTTTCCCCCCGTGGACACAATTTTGCCAGTGCCTCTGTTTGCCAGACCAAGACTTTCAGTTTCTGTTTAGCATGAAAAGCTTTTTGCTTGAATCAAAGCATGTTTGAAATTTAAAGTAAGCAGAGACAGGAAGGCTGGGTGGGAGTGACTGTGTGAGGCTCAGACGGTGACAGGGACCCCCATCCCAGATTTTTTCCGAGACTGGATGTAGTCAAGTCACTGTGTACAATGATCTGTGAGGAGGTTTTATGTGTGATGTTTTGTGCATATCTCATAGAAGATGCCGTAGCAATAAGGAAATGATGGGAAAATTGGGAAGCAGAGATCCTTTCTCCTTCAGGGAAGCTGGGCAGGAAAGGGACACCTGAAATCAGGGTGTAAGGGAGAGGGGACAAAGTACATCCTTGTGACTGCTCTAGAGGAGATACAGAGACAGCACAAGTGCTGGTGGCTCTGGACAGAGCCCAGAGATCTTTGATGAATTTGTTGTGGTTAATTTTCAATACTGATTTGGGGGGAAAAAATCCATGAACCTACATGGAGCCCTGGGAATTCATTCCCCAGGACATTGCTGAAGCCAGGGCCAAGCAAGCCTTGAAGGGGATGAGAGGAGGATACACAGATCTTCATTTGTGGTTTTATATTAATGTCTGTCTTGATGCTGATGCAAGTGTCATTACTGAGGTTGGGTGTGGGGATCCCATAACGGTGACTTTGGGGTGTTCATGTCTTCCCATTTCTCTCTGCTCCAAGTGCCTGGCCCCAGTTGCTGCAGGAGGTGGGTCCTGCTGTGAGGATACCCGTGGGCTCCTCCAGGAATGGTTCCCTACATTTGCTGAACCCTATTCTGTTCTGTCTTTTAGTTTGGCTTAGTGTGTTTGTGAAGGTAAAACTGCTGAGCTGCAGGAGAATTTGGGAGGGGGCTGAGGGAACAGGAAGGTCTCTTCCAGGAATGGCTCCATCGCGAGTCCTGGCAGCGGACAACGGCCAGGGACCATCCTCGGGGCCCCAAAGTGCCTGGGTTTGTTGTGAGCTTTGGAGAACACCATTGTCCACATCCAAGCCCCCCAAGAAGGACATTTTGTGGCTTCAGGACCCTCTCGGGAGAGGTCTCGGTGTGAAACAGTCATGGTGGGAGGTTTGGGAGTTAACAGGCAGAAAGAGGATGAAAGTGGAGTTGGAAGCTCGATGGAGCCAGTGACCTCCTAACACAAGCTGCTTTGATGACCTGGCCCAGGTGCTTCCTTCCTGGAAATAACACAGCCCCTATTGTCTTCTGCAGGGCGAGCCACAAAGCTGGAATTGCTCTTAGGCTGAGCAGTGAGGACAGGTTCAAGTGGCTCCATCCTTCTGCTTTTTCCCCACTCCTCATCCCTCGAGACCTAGCAAAGACATTTCTGTAGAAGACGTGTGCCAGAGCAGCGAGGGAAGTGAGCTGGAGTTTAGATTGCATTTATCTTGTTGGTGGGGGGGCAGAGTGAAACAGGCACTTGCAGCAGCTGGAGTTCCTTTGTGACTCCTGTGGCTTCCAGCCTGGCTGTGGGCTCTTGGTGAAGGAAAAATTGTACGTACTGTAAAATGTTAATGTGGAAACCAAGCTCTGATGGCATTTAGGAGGGAAGATGTCAGGGCTGGCAGTGAAATGACACAGCTAAGGCTGAGCAGTTACCCTCACATGGGCCCCGTGGTCCCCCCAGGCAGCAGAGGAAGGGGCAGCGGTGGGTGCCTGATCCCAGCTCTTTCCAAGCCAGGGAAATTCTGGGCTCCCAGGCATCCCCCAGTCCCTGGGTGGCCATGCCAGTCCACAGGTGAACGACCAAACCACCCAAGGAACCAACAAAACCACCATTTTTTTGTCCTGCTGTTGCTTGGTGCTGGGGAGGGGATGTGAAATGAGGTGCCTGCAGAACAACCCTGAGCCCACCAGCTGCAGCCACGTGGTGGGGATGGGGTTGGGTTTAATTCTTTCCAGCCCTGTTGTAGGCCACCAGTTCAGGTCAGTGAGGACCACCAGTGGGCTGTGGGCTCCAGGTTGGGTGATGCTGGTTGGGTAATAGCATCCCTCTCCCTGCTCCCAGAAGCAGCAGCATCCCAGCAGCTGGCACATCCCTGTTCCCACTGAGGGTCATGAGGTATCCTGGCTTTGACGGGTGGGATTCAGTGCTGCAAAGCCCTCAGTGACAGCTCAGAGAGGAGGACGAGGACGTGAATGGAACAAGGCAACAAAGCTGCTCCAAAAATCAAAGCGCGTTCCCCCCTTTTTTCCCCGGCAGAGATCCTGCATTCATTGATTGTTGACATGACATATGTGGGTTGGAGAAAGGCAGCGGCAGCTTCTGGCAGGGGAGGAAGGGGCTGGGGGGGCCGGAGGGGCTCTGCAAGCCGAGATGCTGATTACCAGGGGCAGCAAATAGCTTGCAGCTGCCTCCGCTCAACACGCTCTTTGTGGCGCTTGCAGCCACTCTTTGGACGCAGCTATTTTTAATTTCCCCAAGCGCGCACAAAGCAAAGGGGGTGGGCGATGCCGCCGGCGTTCCCCCTTCCTGCCCCCCGCTCCCACCCCTTTCCCAGCCAGCTCTGCGCTTCCCGGCTTCCTCCCACCCTCCGGGGAATGTGGGGGGCTGCACTCCCTCTTTTTTTGGTGTTTTTTTTTTTTTTTTTTTTGTTCTCGGTTTGGGGGCGG
>WAAG01043214.1:1089-60556 GCA_013390105.1 Tichodroma muraria | reverse complement strand
TCCTCCCCCCCCCCTCCCCTCCCTGCGCCAGTGTGTGCGGGGAGCTGGGAAAATGCAGAAATAAATAAATACGCAATTAGGCAGGCGTCCAGCCGTGGAGGGGGGCGTGCTGCAAAAAGAGACTCCGGCCAAATTTTGGAATGCCTGAGAAAGCGGCTGGAGCCGTGGGCGAGCGCGGGGTTCTGGGCTTCCCACCGCCGCTCCCCTCCCCACGGAGAAGGGGCGGCTGCGACCCCCGAGGAGGAGGAGGAGAAGGGAGGGTGGCAGCTCCCAGCCTTGCTGTTGGGAGCCTTTCCCCCCACTGGCATCTCACTGAGCCCAGGACAAGGCGTGTTTGTGCTGGAGTTGTGGTGAGAGCAGGGGGTCTCAGCGTGCTCTTGCCTCTGCTCAGCAGCGATTTTTCCACCAAAAAAGCTGAGCTGTGCCCTCTGTTCAAGCAGCAACACGGTTTGGGGTTAATAAATTACTTATTTTCAGTCCTTGTTTCTCTGTTAGGTAAGCATTGGTGAATATGATATTTCTGCTTTATCCGAGGCATGAATTATTCATCAGGTTTGGAGGCTGTAAAAGGGACATCAGGTTAAAACTTGCGTGGAGACAAGCTGAGGTCTTCAGTGAGGTTTTGTAAACAGCTTTTCTCAGGGTTACTAAGTGCAGGATTTTCGCAGGAGTCTTCCCCCTTTTGTCTGTGATGTTTTGAGGCATTTCTGGTGAAAAATGAAAATTTCCATGCAGGTTTGATTATTGCTCTTCCTCATTTACTTATCATGGGCTGCAAGATACAAAAGTAGGAAAAAAAAAAGCCATCAAAATACTGTTTTTCCTTTATGCTAGACCAGGTAACAGCATGTTTGTGTGCTCTTGGTAATCTGTATTTTGTACGATCTTTTTATTTTGCCCTGTTTCTTCAAAGCTACAGAGGAGGCTCTTCCCTGCAGTCACTGAAGTCTGACTGCAAGTAGGTAATGAGATAAAACAGCCAGACAGTCTTGCTGAAAGTTGAAATTACCATAGGTAAATCACGTGTGCGGCAGCTTCGCTTACCCTTCACCTCCTTCCTGCGGGATCTGATCCAGGAGCTGGTTTGTGGGAGTGTTAACACGCTTGTGCTCTGCCGCCCGCCGCAGGCAGCGTGGCTCCTCTTGTGCTGCTACAGGAGAGCAGGTCCGGGGCAGAGATGCTGCATGTGGGGCTTGGAGTGCTCCAGGAGCTGGGGAAAGCTGGGAAGATCCCACCTTCCATGGAGGTTTTTTCACCCCATGTTTTCCTGGCATGCACCCCACAGTCATGCCCCATCTCTGCTGCCATGGCACCCTTTGCTATGGGGCTTCAGGGGAAAAATCCTTCCCTGGGAGGGTGGGGAGGCCCTGGCCCAGAGAAGCTGTGGCTGCTCTGTTCCTGGAAGTGTCCAAAGCTGGGTTGAATGGGGCTTAGAATGTAGAATGTGGAACCTGGGATAGTGGAAGGTGTCCCTGCCCATGGCAAGGGGGTTGGAACTGGATGGGCTTTAAGGTCCCTTCCAACCCAAACCATTCTGGGATTCTGTGGCATGATCCTGGGGGTCTTGGCTCTTGCACCCCTCAAGCCTTGGGTGCTGTGGCTCCAGGTGCTGTAGCTGTGTCTCCTGGGAACCTGCAGTGAGGCCATGGGATGCTGTCCCACTATGGCCCATGGCTGTCCCCGCTCTCCTCTCAGTTCCCTTTGCTGTGGGTGACTGGTCCTTGGGCAGAGGAGACAGCGGGAACAGCCACACAGGGTGGTTTTAGAAGTGTCTCAGCAGCATCCTGAGCTCATACGGGATTTCCACCTGTTGTGATGGTGTGACTGGAGAGAAAGGTGGGGTTTTGGAGCACACCCAGCCTTGGCCCTTCCCTCCACATTTTATCAGCCCCGCTGCGATCGCATCGATAAAGTCACAGGGATCACCAGGGCACTGGGGAGCTACTGGGATATAATTAGGGTTTTGGTTCACTTTCCTGGCTGCTTTCCTGTTAGGGGAGGGACAGCAGGGATTATGGATGGAGCAGATGTGTGGAGGGAGGGGATGTTCGGCTTGCATGGGTGGTTAATGCCATGTACAGGCCAATGCTGGGGGGAGGTACAGTCTGTCATCCCAGGGATGAAGGATGGAGAAACCTCCTGTGCTCATCCCCCTCACATGCACTAGCCCCAGACTGCTCCTCTCTGCTGGGATTGCACAGCTGCTCCCAAAGGAGGGGTTGGGAGCAGCACACAGGCTGTGAACTCCCTCCTCTCCCTGTACTCCTCTGCAGGAGCCAGATGTGAGCAGCAGGTTTAGGGAGAAAATGCTGCTACCCTGTGACAGTTCCAGCAGCCTCGTGTGTTAGTCGTGAATTTTTCCTGGGCATTTAAAGCACTTTTTACCCCAGGTGCCACTTGCCTGTGAACCTGGTGGTGCCTGCCTGGCCAGGAGGGCTCTTTGCTATCAGTGTCAGTGCCTCCACCACATCATGCCTATGGAAGCAAAGCCCAGCTCAAGCTGCTGCTGGGTGGTCTCCTTGCCCCACAACAGTTGTGTGTGCCTGTTGGGAACTTTCCTCCTTGGAACTGCCTAGAAGGCTCACATTTTGTGCCATTTGGTGGGATGTCCAATGGTAAAAGTTTGGAAAACCCTCTCCAGCCATCACCTCAGCTTTTGGGAAGGTCTGCAGGGTCCAAACTGGTCTGGAAGCTGCTGGAAGCAATGCAGAGTGGATGTGGGGTTTTCTGTAGGGGTGTGGGGTGCAGGATGTGTCTGCTGCTTGGTTGGCCAAGCCAAGCCAAGCTCTTTGGCTTAGGTTGGCCCCTGCATCTCCAGCTGCAGACCCCAAGTGCCCTGGGAGCCCGGCCTCCCGGTATTCCCAGCCCGGCAGGAAACTCTGCAAAGCTCGTAAGAGTGGAGCTGGGGAATAATGAGATTTCCAGACTAATTTGGCCGGATTCAAGAACTTCCATTGAAGCATCTGTGCCCGTGGGAGTTGCCTGAGCCTCTGGTGGATCTGGTGCTGCTGATCCCCAGGGTTGTCCTCTCCTCCTCTGCAGCTGTTGAGCGCCAGTACAAGACCCTGTACTGACAGTCTTGAGGAGTGAAGGGGGGACTACCCCACCATGGTGGCTGCAGGGCCTGAAATTATCCAGAGCTCCAGACGATGGCTGTTGGAGGTGGCTCTTTGTGGCTGTGACGCTGCTGATGGCTCGGTCTGTCCCTGTGTCTTTGCACTGATTCCTCTGCTTGGTTACATTTCCAGGAGAGATTGTGGGATGGCTGGGGATGAGGAGACCCGTCCCTCCTTCCCCTCTAGGCTGGAAAGGGAGATGGGTTTACTTAGTGGGAGGTACAGGGATTTGATTGATCTAATTTGCTGCTTTCCTTGGATGACAATTACCTTGGTCATGTTCCCTCACCCCCATGATGTAGAAATCCAGGTCCAGCTGTGGTGGAAGAGGGCTGGCCAACACAGGTAGAGGTCATCCTGCCTCGATCCAAGCTTTCCTACTCCTGAGCTGTGTCCAAAACTGGCATCACTGTGTGTATGACCATCTTTGTGTGTGGGTGACCTTAGGGAGATGTGGTTGCTGGTGTTTGGTGAAGCCCCTTGCTGCTGTGGAGGGCCATGAGCAGGGAGGTGGTGGTGAGCTCCAGCACATGTGTGCCTGGCACGCGGTGCAGGGACCACCTGGGACTCGTCTCCTACACTGAGGAGGTGGAGGATAAAGTTGACAAGGCCAATTTGGAGCAGTGCAATTTAAGCTTCAAGTATCAAGATGCAAATGAAGCCCTTTTTTCCTTCCCACCCCCAAATGACTGCGGTTCCCTCTCCAGAAAACTCCTGTTACAATCCCTGCACCAAGCTCTGGTCTGTCCGTGGTCTTGCCGGGTTTTTGCCATCGGGCTGATTACCATGACAACTTGCTGGAAGGCTGCAGATATTTATTTCCACTTTGGCTGTTGTGCCTGTGCATCAAGGAGCAGGGAAGATGCCACGCTGGCAGCTGTGAGCAGATGGGGTTGGATGTGTTATCATGTATTCTTCCCACCCCCCTCCTCAGAGGGGAGGAGGACATTTTGCATTTTAAATGTATCTAAATCCCATAGAGCAAGTGGAAAGAATAACTATTGGGTTTGCTGGGCTGCAAGGTGGTGCCTTTGACACTGCAGGACTGGCAAATGCCTGCACATTTCTGGGCTTCTGCTTTGGTCCCCAGAGAGTTGAGAGAGGGCTTGAGTGGATGCTCCAAGCTCTTTGTGCGTTTGGTTTTTGCTTTGGTCCACGAATAGCTGGGATGGCAAGTCAGAGCAGCCTCTGGATACTCCATCCTGGTGGGACCTTGCTGTCCTTCCCATCATGGTGCCGATGTTTTCTGCATCTCTCTCCCTCTTCCTCTCCAGCAGCATTGGAAGTGGAATGTGCATATCCGTGGGTGCAGGCTTCCCTGAAAGCCTCCTGGGTTTGTCGATGCTGCTGAGAACCTAGAGGGTCAGACACCAGTGCTGAGGGAGGATGAACCCACTTGGTGACCACCACTGGGTTTGCTGATCCTCCCTGCCCGGCACGAGTGGTTGTGCCAGGACTGGATACAGCTGCTCCAACCATGCACAGACCCCTCAGAGGCCGTTCAGCAGGAAAGAGGTTAACAGGAAGGAGGCAGGCTAGGCTCTGGCTGCCAACTCCGACCCTGCTTTGGAGTGGGGAGCAGCTGGGAGCTGCAAGAGCAGTGCGAAAATAGCCTTATAAGGCCAAGACAAGTCGGCTCCAGCCTCTGCTGTGGTGCACACACAGCCCCGGCCGGGCCCGCTCCGCTCCGGCACCCGCTCACCGGATGGGTGCCCGTGGGGACGGGGTTACGAATGGGCTGTGTGGCCCCAAACTTGCTGCCTGGGCACCTCTGGGATGGGTGCTGCCCATGCCTGGCTGAGGTGGCACTGGGTGGGAGAGGAGCCCGAGGGTGCACCCAGCCAGTTCGCAGGCAGCTCCCGGCCTCGCTCAGTGTTTAGACTCGCTGTCTGTGGACATAAACACCGACTCGGCTTAAAAGTGGCCCCTGGCTGAACTCTCCTGCCCAGCCCCTGCACTTCACCCCCTTCTCAAACTGCTCCCCGGGGAAGAAAATTCCATCCCACTGGCAAAAGGGGAGCTGATGTTGTTTTATGTCCTGGTGGAGGCTCAGGAGGGCTCTTCAGAGGCTGGCATGCAGGGACAGGTGTGTGTGGCATTTGGTAACCCATCCCACCTCCTTGGGGTGGGTGACCTGGAGCTATGGGGAATTCCATCAGCAAAACAAATCTCAGGAGCTCGCTGTCGGCACCTGTGATGAGCAAGCCAGGGTCAGCAGTGGGGAAATCTGTGGTGGGGCTGGGGGAAGTGGCATTCGTGGCGTTTATCCATCTGGGGGATGTTCTGCATTGCTGGCTGCACACCAGGGCAAGTGTCCTGTCCCTTCTTGTGCTAGCACAGGTTTGTTGCAAGTACAGAGGCACGTTGGCAGGTGCCAAGGCCACATCTGCGGAGCACTGCTTGTGCCTCCATCTTTGAAAGGGGACGATGGCTTCTGGCAGGCTGGTGAATCTAGGCAGTGGTGACATCTGGGGTGACGTCTTCCCCTGTTTCTTGCACAGGGGCACAAGATGTGAGTACTGAAGTGCAGGGGACATGTGTTCCTTGAGACCTCCCTTTGAATGTGGCACCTGAGGATGTGGTTTAACGGTGAACGTGGTGGTGGTGCTGGGTTGATGGTTGGACTGGATGATTTTAAAGGTCTTTTCCAACCTTTATGATTCTATGATTTTCCTGCCCGTGGTAAAAACCTGTTTTTCCATTGCCTGGTGCATGGCTGGAGGTTTCTCAGTGGCTTTCACTGAGCAGTAGATGCTGATACAGGAAGTTTTCAGGTGAGGAAGGTGTGCTCAAGGTGGCCAAGAAAAGATACCTGCCTCTTGCTTGGATGGCACAAGAGGGAAAGCAGAGCTGCCATGGGGATGTGGGAGCACAACCTTCTGCTGCCCTTCGGTGGGTGACTGCTCCAGTCTGTCCTTTTGCAGAGCCCACAGAGGTTGTTTTCAAGAGCCTTTGTCTAATTTAATAAATCCAGGATGCTCAGGCTGCCAGCCGATCTGTAAGTGTAATAAAATCCGCCCACCGCAGCGCTCCGGCCCCGCTGTGGCCCTATCGATAGCCTCGTGCCTGGTGGCAGGAAGCCCAAAAGGCTCATTAAAGCCCTGCTGCTGTGCCAGCCGTGCTCGCCTGGGGCAGGCTGAGCCAGCCCTGTGTGCGTGTGCGTGGAGCATCCCCAGCTGGGATTTGGGAGCTGCATCCCCAGCTGGGCTTTTAGGTCATGCCTCACCTTGCATGGCTGAAAAGGGGTGACTGTACATCTGAAAAGGGATCCTCTGCAACTGCCTGAAAGGTGGTAGCCAAGTGTGGGTCAGTCTCTTCTCACAGCTAGCAAGTGATATAGGACAAGAGGAAACAGCCTCAAGTTGCTCCAAAGGAGTTTTAGGTTGGATATTAGGGAAAAATTCTTTAATGAAAGAGTGCTCAAGCATAGGAACAGGGAAGTGGTGGAGTCACCATCCCTGGAAGTGTTCAAAAACATGTAGGTGTGGTGCTTGGGGTCATGGTTTAGTGGAGGAGCTGGCAGTCCCCTGGGTTAATGGTTGGAGGTGTTTCTACGATTCTATAACTTTTCAAGGAGTTGGTGCTTTCTTGATGGCCTCCAGGTGGGAATGGTGGATATGGCTCTGGTTTAGGCTCCCAGAGCCATGCTGGTGCTGGGAGCTGTGTGTCCAAGCTCTGTCTGTGCCCTTGCCCAGGCCGTGGTTGTCTCCATGTTGCCCTGATGTGGCCGTGACAATGGGACAGTGAGGTCTTGCTCCCTTCTGTTCACCTCCTGCCTGGAGCACTGTGATCAGCTGAGCCCAGGCACTGGGGTGGGTGAAGCTTTTAGCAAACACAGGAGCTGCCTTTGCAGAGCACTCAGGAGTGCTGCAAGTGAGCAGCGCTCAGCAGCCACCCTCATGAATATTTTAGCTGGGAGGATTAACATTTGTCAAGACACATTTATGGAGGCAGCATGGATGTCTCTTCCGCAGCCGCCGCAGGCTCGCTGCTGCTCCAGGGCAGTGCTGGGAGCCAGGGCAGAGCCAGCCAGATCCTGAGCCCAGAGTGAGACAGCAGAGCTGTGATGTCTCCTGGGACAGCCAGGCCCTGGTGCCAAGGCAACCAGCCCGCCATGCGAGATAGACAAATGGTTGTGGTTTGTTGTTTTTTTTTTTTTTTTCTCTTCCCCTCCTGGTTCTTGGCAGAAAGTAAAATGTCCCTTTTGTTTGGTTTCTTCCTCCCCCTGCCCCATTGCCTTTCTTTAAAGGTTGTGTTCCAGATTTCATCAACCCACGTTGTGTAATAGCCCTGGACAGCAGGTTGGGCATTGGCCATGTCCCGTGGAGGCCATGGCAGAGCCCCTCCTCGGGAGCTTGACCGTGGGGTTACCTGTTCCTAAACATCCTGTGTACAGCTCCTGAGCAAAGCTCCCTTGTATTTTCTGTCAAGCTGCCATGATCCCCATGTGTTAGAAATGACAGGGAAAGTCCTTGAAAAAAAATTCAGAAATTTTTGAATCTAAATAATCCTGTTTTTCTACCTCAAATAATCTTGTTTTTCTACCTCAGCCCTGCAGTGCCTTATGGAAATGAGGGACTTTGCAGATAAACCCTTTTGATTTACAGCATCAACTCCTGTGCCTGGGATTTCATCACCCATGAAGCATACAGCACTGTGCTGGAGGATGCAGTAATGACCTGCTTGGGATTTCTTCCTTCAAGCTTCTAAGAGGTCCCCATTCTTTCTTTCCCTCCTTTCCACTGCCCAAGGAGGGGGCTGCTGCAGTTGCTGAGCTCTGCATCCTAGGAGCATGCTTCCAAAGATCCCTGCATCTCATCCAGAGGCTGCTGGTGTTGTTGTGGAGAGCCTGGCATGACTCACGCCCTGGGCATTCGGGGAGGAGGAGGAGGAGGAGGAGAGTGCTCTATAGGCTTTGTGTGTTATGGAGAGGGACGCTGTGAGCACGTGTGTGTGTCAATAGGGATCTGTCATTCCAGAGGGAAACAGCAATGCAATTGTTCCTTGTCTCCGGTTCCTCTGCTGGTACTGGCAGCCTGGAGAGCTGTAGCTGCTCGTGTGATGCAAGTGCTCCTTTTCCTGTACTGTGAGGGATGAGGGCTGCTCGAGTGACTGGGCTGGAGGCACTCGCTGGCTTCAAGGAGAGCTGCTGCTGTGATGGTGGCTGTAATGGTGTCCTCTGCTTCCACAGAGGTACACCCTGCTGTGCTTCCACTCCTACCCCCAGTTAAATGACACACCCAGCCACCAGATCCAGTTCTGGTAGAGCTGTGGGCTCCATCCCATTGGCAGCAGCATGGGAGAGGGCAAAGGCAGGGCCAGTGCCTGGGGATGGGGCTGTCCCCCAGCTGGGGCCTGGCAGCAGCCTGGAGCTGAGCCTGAGCATCCACTCCTGCCTCACCAGACACGAAGCCACCCTGCGGTCTGATGCTGGGTTCAGCCTTGTATCAAAGCATCTGCTCTTCCAAGGGCTGGTTGAAATCCCACCCCTGTTGTTTTGGTGTCTCTGCCATGCACTGTCTCTCTGTTTCTGCATTTACTTATTTATTCCTTTCCATCTGCTGATCCACTGATCCACATGGTCCTCACCTGGCCAGGGACCAGCTTTGCTCATCCTTCTCCAAGGTTCCCCAGCCTTGATAAACCTTCCAGCCCAGGAACAGGTGCTCAGAGGTGGAGAAAGGGTCCAAGACATCTCCTATCTCCTTGGAGGAATTTGTGTGCGTGCACACGGGTTTTCACCAGGCACCATTTGCATTTCGCTTCAAAGTGCCTGTGCTGCCTCCGAGGAAGGAAACAAATGGTGTAAAGGAATTTACATCCCAAGCGAGTGAGGCTGCTGGTCTGTCAGGTTTCATCTGCTGCTGAGGGGTGTGGGGGTGCAGGGGAGCTGCTGTGGGATGGAGGGTCCATCCCTGGGGCTGCAGGTGGAAGAGGGTCATTCCCAGCTTTGTTCCCAGCTCTTTCCTGGTGTACTGGCTCGGAGGCGCGGTGGTGGATGCAGACCCATGTGTCAGACTGTGCAAGATGCCAGCCTTCACCCTTCTCAAGGAGGGCTGAGTGGCAGAACCACTTTGCAGGGCCAGCCCGGCAGTGGGGGGCCCCCAAACTGGCTCCTCTGCTCTCGGCAGGCTTCGGTCAGGGCTGGGTGTGGGCAGCACGAGCAGCCTCCCTGAACTGACATGGGGTTGGAGGGTGTTGGTTCTTCCTCTCCTCCTGTGCCAGTTCCCTGCTAAATCCCTCTGGGGCCTTACAGGGAGTCAAGGGACTGAGTGGGCCAGGATCCCCCTGTGGGACTGGGGCTCTCTCCCCCTCCTCGCCCCCCTGTCCTTGTTGAATTCCCTGGTGCAAAACTGCTCTGGGAGGGGAAGGAGGTTGGACCTGGACTTTACAGTCCTGGAGGCCTTGGCTGTGCTGGAGGCCAGCAAGACAAAAACTTTTCTAAGACTCCACTTGGAACAGGAGAAAGTTTTTCCGTTGGGTTTTTATAGCTCCCGGAAAGCGGGGTTTTATTTTTGTTGTCTAAGACAAAAAAATCCTCTTAGGAGCTGACTACCCGTGGCAGTGCAGGGCGGGAGGCTGGGCATGTGCTGTGCTGGGGGTCTGGGCTGGGCTTTGCTTTCCCTCCCTCCGTCCTGGGGGGTCTCTGGATGCTGATTTCCACAAGGGAAAGAGGAGGGTTTGGTGTCCCTGATGTACAACTGGTCCCGTTCATGCAGCACCTGTGATGGCTCTTTGCCACCCCTGGGCTGTCATAGGATGCTCCCACCCAAGGACACAGCTGCAGGGAAAGCCTTTTTCCTGGGGAAAGGGGCTATTTCCCACCACCCACAGATGGATAAACTGAGGGCTCTGGGGGACTGATCTGAATTTTCTGGGTTTGTAGGCTGGGACCATTGAGCTCTCACCCGTCACCCTTTCTTTGCATGGCATAGGCTGCTTTTTGGAGGGGTTTTGCTGGCAGGAGAGCTGGTTTCCATGGTGAAAGCCTTAACAGCATCTGCCAGAAATCCGTCTCCTTGTTGGCCCGGCCATCTGGAGGGCACAAGGAGGCTTTGGCAGGGTGAGGAGGTGTCCACAGGCTGCTTTAGGTCCTTCTTTGGTGTTGTTGGCAGCTCAGAGGCATCTTCCCTCAGTCATTTATGTCCCAGGTGCCGGTTTGCCCTGGGATGCTGGAAGGACCCCAGTGTCACCGAGCCCAGTGGGGACAGGCAGGCTGGGGACATGGGAGCCATGGAACTGCTCAGGGGGGAGGGCTGCAGGCACTGGGGACGGGTGGATACGCTGTAATCGGATGAGCCGGCACTGCTCCAGATGGACCTGTCAGCTCTTGTCAGTGCTGACACCCCTCTGGGTGTCCCTCAATGTCCCCTTGGGCCACAGGGGCCACCACCTGTCCCACTTCACAGGTCTCCTTGGAGCTATGAGGCTGAGAATTGACACTGTTCAGAAAACCCACCAAGCAAGGTCCCTTCCATGCTGCAGTCCCTCCCTGGCAAACTCCATGGGTTTTTTTAATTTTAGTGGGAAAAATGCTTGTGTCTGTCTATCCCTGAGCCATCCTGTGCTGAGGCCAGTGGGACCTTGCTGCTTTGCCATCCCTGTCCCCAGGTGCCACCCCACCAGCCCAAATGGTTTGCAGCTGCAGACCCAAAGCTGGCCACTCGGTGCCGTTCCTTGGTGTTCAGGTGCCACAGCAGGGCAGCCATCATTCCCTGGATATTTGGCATAGGAGACGCACCGTACTGGCAGTGGTGGACCAGACTGGTCTGGCAGGAGTTGTACCTGTGGGTCTGTGTCCCCAGATGCCTGGCACAGAGCTTTGCTGTGCGCTGGGCACAGCACACAGGTGGGATCTGGTTACTTGTGGGCAAAGCATCTTGGTGTGTAGGATCCTGGTGTCGTCCAGGAGAGGTTTTAGGGCTCAGCTCTGCACTCCTCTGCTCTTCTCTCCTTAAAGTTGCTCCTTTCTCTTCTCCCTCGCAGCCAACCACCCTCCCACAGGGCACCATCAACATGAACCAGTGCACGGACGTGGTGGATGGGGAGAGCCGGACAGGGCAGAAGTTCTCCTTGTGCATCCTGACGCCAGAGAAGGAGCATTTCATCCGAGCCGAGAACAAGGAGATCATCAGTGGGTGAGTGCAGATCTGGGGCTGAGCCGCTCCCAGGCTCTTCCATTAGCCAGGAGGAAGAGGAAGGTGGGTAGGACCTTGACCAAGGCTGGCTGCTATGGCTGTGCATACCCAGGCTGATCCTGGGTGCTGTGGTGATCCCACAGTGCTTTTAGGGGTCCCATCAGGTACCCAGCCCACTGGCACAGGTTGTGTCACCACACTAGTGGCAGGTCCCACAATTCCGAGTCTGGCATGTCTGACCCTGAGTGCCATACACCCTCTGTCCTCATCCATCCCTGGGCAGATGTGGAATCCTGGGGTGGCTGCTCCCCACCTCCCTGGTCCCAGGGAGCATCTCACCTTCAAGGATGGTTAAAATATCACAGGAACGCAGTGGCTCGGTGACACCGAAGATTAGGCCGCTAAAATGAGCAAATCAGGGTAAATTTCCCAACTCCAGGTGTTGGGTGGTGACCTAGAAACATCCCCTTCTATCACTCACATGCCAGCTGGGGTTGAAGCTTGTGCTGGTGAAGGTGCAGAGCCCTGGGAGAGCCGAGCTGCCAGCACACAGTGACGGAGTGTGGCTGTGCTGCTGCTCACCTGAGAGCCTTTCCCACGTGGAGTGCCTGGAGCTCAGTGCCTCCCTCCCAAAATTTGACAATGTTTGAAACTCCAGCAGGAAGCTGAAGGGATGAACTCTTGCTCTTTCCCACTGTTCCCGAGGCACAGCATCTCCTGCCTCCCCCAGCCCTGGCAGCAGCAGAGTCAGCACTTTCTGCTGAGATTTCTATTTCCAAGCCTTATCTTCGTTTGTGACTCCCCTCGTTTTGTAAATACTTGTTGAAATAGACATTTTTCTATCAAGAGCTTGGGATTTTGACCAGATGAGTGTTTTCATGCATTGAAATTTCCCTGAGACAAGTGAGCCCAGGCAAACCTTGGGCTGGCAAACCCGTCCCCCCAGCCCGATTCACGGTGACGTGTTGCAGTGGCTGTGGAGCTGGGATGCAGAGCCATGTGGGAGTCACAGCACAGGGGAGCAAGCTCCTCTCCTCCCTGGCAGGAGCAGTGGCTATGCCCCAAACCGTGGCCAGCCCCCATGGCCTTCTCTCTCCACCCTCTCCCCATGCTCCAGTTCCCAGCTCAGCCTTTGTTGCTGGTCCTGCCTGCCGTGGGAGGGAGAGGCATTGCGGAGTGAGGTGGGGCTGATTTATTGCTCATCAGCCCAGCGATGGGTTTTGAAGCAGTGCGTTTGCTCCTGACTGCAGGCATTAATCATCCCTTAGCAGCCCCATTCTGGGGCTGAGCCAGGCTCGTTTTGTTTGCAGTTGCAGCACGACAGGAAGATTTCCCTGGCTGGGGGAGAATTTGTTTTACGTTCATTCTGTGCTTCTGGCGTTTATTGCTTAACCAAACCCCACTTGATGTGGTCACCTCCGAACGCTTTACAGCAGCAGCGTGCAAAGTGCGGGGAGAAGGAAAGGGGAGCAGGGACATTTGAAGCAGGAATGTTTCCCAGTGGTCCAGGGATCCCTGTGGAGTTCTCAGAGATGTGGGGGCAGGTTGTCAGGCCACAGTGGGAGGACACAGGCCTTCTCAGTGCCGAGTTCACGTTGCTCTTCCTTGGACAAAAGCGCTTTGTCTGCAGTGTGCGGGTGTTGGCTTCGCTCAAGGGGACGGTCCTGCTGGAGGCTCTGTCCCTCTCCACTGTCTTTCAGGATCCTTGAATCCCTGCCTCATGTCAGCCTTGGCTGTGGCCTCACTTTTGCAGAAAGCAGGGTTTGAGCCAAAGCACCCTGGGGTCATCTCTCTTCTCCTGCCTTATTTTTCCCTCAGGAGCTGGTTGGGATGATTTCTGCATATTGCTCACCAAGCTGACCCTGACCAGGTCAGCATCACTCCTGTCCCTCTGGCACAGACCTCACCTTCTGCTTTCTCTGCCTGCAGGTGGCTGGAGATGCTGATCGTCTATCCCAGGACAAACAAGCAGAATCAGAAGAAGAAGAGGAAGGTAGAGCCTCCAACTCCCCAGGTAACCCAGGGACACACACACACACACAGAGTCACCCAGTCCCTTGCCTCCCTCTCAGGGCCATGTCCTTGCTCTGGTCCTGGGGTAGATCCCCCCAAGCCATCAGGATCACCAGCCTTCTGATGCTGCCTGTGTGGAGAGTGAGAGCTGGGGCAAACCAGGGCAGCAGATCGGTGTGAATTAATTCCTGGTCTCATATCCAAAGGTCACACACTCCTGCTTTCCTGGCTGCTTTAGGGCCACGTTGTGCCCCCTGTGTGCTGTTTCGTGGTGCCACCCCTGCACACAATCCTGGGAGTGGCCACAAAGCCACATGGTCCCCATGGGGGACCAGGGAGAGGTGCTGTTTATGGGCCATTTCGTCAGAAACAGGATGAAATTCCATCGGGCTCCAGTTACTCCCTTTGAGATGACCCCAGAGATAATAGGAATGAAAGGAAAATACTGAAGGCCAGGGCCAGGCTGGGAGCTCCGGGGGCTGGAGCTGGGCTCTCCAGGGACCCAGCAGTGGCTTCGTGCTCACATTGACTATAAATGGTAAAAAGTGGGGCCGGCCGTGACTCACTCGTTCCTGCCTGGCTCCCACGTGGCCAGAATGGGGGAGAATCCCGCAGATGGGGAACGTGACCCCAAGGCCACCCTTGTCCCTCGCCGGGACTGAGAACAGCCGTGTCCCTGAGGCCGTCTGACCTCCCTGTGCACGTCCCACTGCCACAGGGGACCAGCTGGGAGGGCTCCTCTGGCCGTGCCGGGGACCGAAACCAGCATCAGGGTTCCCTTGAGCCTTGGTCAGGGCTCCCCTGAGCCTTGGTTTTCAGGTCCTCTTTGATGAAGTTCCAGGGGTGGCCCTGGTGCAAACTGGGCCATGGATGGGTTTTGTACAGTGTTTGTTTGAATAAGTTTTCATCACTCCACTGGATAAAGATGTTCTGGGCAATGGGGAAAAAAGTTAGTGTGGAGATGATCCTTTGTTTGCACACCAAGCTGTATGTCTGAGCCACCCCTTGGCAAGGTCTGGGGTTCTCACAGCCTGAACAACTCCTCAAGTGCTGGCTCTGGTGATGCTCCAGGGAAGATGCCTCCCTCCATGCTATGAGTTGTCAATCCCCAATTCCCAAGAAGAGGACTGTTGCATTTGGGGCACCCCAGGGAGTGGATGCAGCAGGGCAGGGGTGCTCACCCTGGCCGGGGTGCACCACTAAACCCAGGCTGGGTTCAGGAGGGAAACAGGGTGGAGACGAGAAGAGGAGCAGAGCCAGAAAAACATCATTCTGGGTTACATTTCATCACCATGGCAACTTCTTGGAAATTGTACAGGATCTGAGCTCCTGAGCACCAAATAAGGGAAGTGGCTGTGGGAAGGATGCTGGCTCCCCGTGGGTACATGGGCTTCCCAGGTGCTTGGGGATGGCGACCAGGGATCCTTGTGGTGTACTGCCCTCTTGTCTTGGGACAACCACCCTGTCTTGCTTGCTACCCTCCTTCCACTCTCTCCATCCCATGGCTTCCAGCCCCATGGTGCTGGAAGAAGGTACTTTGCTGGAAAAATTCACTTTGCAAAACCAACCTCCATATGGGAACCGCTGCTGGATGGATGCTGTGCTGTGTCAGGCACTTAGGAGCAGCCTGCAAAGGCAGAAGCAGCATCTTTCCTATGTCTCCCAGATCCTGCTGATGCAGGCAGCTGGTCCAGGGAAAGAAAGAAGATGCTGAGGAGAAAATCAGCACCAAATTCTTCTCCATGAAATGGCCTCTCCTGAAGTTGGCTGCTGTTCAGCTTGCTCTCCATGTACTGGTGGAGAAAGCTTGCACTCTTCCTGAAGATGGCCACACACTAATCAGGCAGTAGATCATATCTTAGAGCTGCTTAGGGAGGGGTGGACACCTTTGTGATATTAAAAAACAATTGGATATTCCTTCTTTTTCTCACTCTCACATAGCTTTTGCTTGTCTGTGGTAGAGCAGAACTTGGTTACTCCAAGAGTTGGATGCTCTTGGAGCATCAAGGTAATTTTTAACTCCCCCCATCATTTTACATCATTCCTCTGCAAAATCACCAGTGTGGGAACAATACAGGGAATACCACTCCTGCTGCAGATTTTTGGACAGTTAGGTGTTTTCACTTTGCTTTGCCAGCAGGTTGCAGTTTTAGGGGGAAAAAGGCAGGTTTCTCTTGCAGCTTTTATTGTGCTCCGGCAGAGAGGTGCAGACAGCAGGAGAGACTGATGCCTGTGCCTGCCTGCTGCCCATGGGAACTCGAGGCAGGGTTTGGGGCTGAAATGTGGGATTTGAGGCTCTGCCCTGGGTTTGCACAGGGGTGTGGCAGGCTCAGGTAAGCAGAGCATGCCCAGACACACCTCATTCAACCGGAGGCCGGTTCTGCCGATTTCGGTGCATTCTGCCTTTTGGAGTTGTTCATAGCCCTGAGCAGCAGAGAGTTAATGTCTCTGCTTCCTCACAGACTTCTTTTTGGCCCACATCTCTGCCTAATTAAATACATATCTACAAATAATTGCACGGGGGTGTGTGTAAGAGTTATATCAAGATATATATCGTGAGCTGGTGATTAGCTTTGGGCTTGGATCAATGAAGAAGCGTGTAGGGGACCTTGGACATTGGCCCAATCCTCTTCTTGAGCAGGGTCCCCTTGAGCAGGATGCCCATGAACTCTGGATCGTTTACCTCCAACACTGCATTCCTTCAGTGAGAAATTTCCCAAGGGGATTTTTTTTTACATTGAGGTCATTTGCTGCTTGTCATGGCTGTGTGTGGAGCCAGGACCCACTCCCTGGGAGTTCCCTCGTGGCTCCAGCACAGCCCTGCTAATGCCGGTGGAGGTGCAGGGCTAAAACCCACCTGATGTGGGAGGAAGGGATAGAGACTGTGCTCTTTGCAGCTCTTTTTCCCAGCTTTCAGTTGCCAGTTTGTGCACTCCTATATTCCTCCCTGCTCCATGGAAAGGGAACAGGCAGCTGGAAAACTTCCCACAATCTGAAGGGGAGTTGTCATTGATTTATTGGTGGCTTTAAGAAAAATAATCTGTGAATGCAGAAGCTTAATATGACAACAGCAAAACATCTGCTAATGAACAAAGCCAAGGAAGGAGTTGGGAAAGCTGTTGCCTCTTCTGGGTCGCACTCTGAACCTGGGGCTGGCCAGGCTGTGGCCACCAAAGGGGCATCATCCATCATCTGATGGACTCCAGAGCTCCTTCCTTGTTAGCAGAGAAGCATCGAAGATGATGTGGAATGTTTTAAAGGGGCATAAAGCACTGACACATGTCACTGTCCCATCCCTGTCCCGCTGTGAACGTGTTGTGGGCAGCACCCAAGCTATGTGGAATTCACACCTCAGGGCCAAGCCCTTGCAGACCCTGAGTGTGGGGCTGGGGCAAACTCTCTAACTTCCTGTGTCTCCTTTTTTTTTTAGGAGCCTGGTCCTGCTAAGATGGCTGTGACCAGCAGCAACATTCCCAGTGCTGAGAAAGTCCCTGCCACTAAGTCCACGCTCTGGCAGGAAGAAATGAGGGGCAAAGACCAAGCAGATGGGGGCAGTGGCATTGGTGCAGCCCAGAGCCCCATGCAAGGCCAGGCTGGGACTGCCAGCTCCATGAAGGATCCCGTGCTGGACAGCAAGGAAGGTGAGAGATGGGGATGCCAGCACTGGCATTGTGGCGGTTGTTCCATTGTTCTCCCTGGAACACTGGGGGCTGGGGGCAGGTCACAGTGCCAGGGATATTTCCCTTATCTTCCTACTCAGATGGGGAATTTTTTCTGCATTGCCTTGCGCCCATGGAGCTGTGGTTGCTGCCAGGCTTGGAAGGACAGGGATGGAAATGGAGGCAGAGTTGCAGCTGCCCATTTCTTGGTTTGAAAATTCAGATCTTTCAGCTGTACAAACCTGGCCCAAGGGTTGGATCAGCATCCCCAGTTCCCTGCAGACTATCCCACTACCTCCCTGGGCTGGTCAGGGTGGAAAAGCCAAGGGTGCAGGAGGTAGCACTGCATGGAGCTGGTGCCCAGATCAGCTTTGCTCTCACACCTGCCCCTGTCCTGGGTGGAATCAGGGTGTTTCTTTCTTAAAAGCAGAACTTGGACTTGAAACCAAGCATGGTGACTTCTCTGTCCCTTAGAGGAGAGCTCCATGAACGGAGACCGGATAGACTGCGGGCGGAAGACGCGTGTCGAGAGCGGGTACTTCTCCTTGGAGAAGACCAAACAAGACTCGAAGCTGGAAGAGCAGCAACTGCCACCCCCGCCAAGCCCACCCAGCCCTAGCAACCCGAACAACAGGTACAGTTATCCCAAATCGCCCTCACAGGAGCATGCCCAGCCCTTTCCTTCCCCAGGTATCCGATCAGGCGACCGAATGATTCACAGCTTCTCTCTGAACTCCTTGGACTCGAAGAGCAGTTGCCCCATGCACAAGGACTCCAGCAACAGAGATGTAGGAAGGGGAGCTGAAAAATCGGGGCGTCCCCTTTCTTTTAAAGCCAGCCGGCAGTACACCACCCTGGCCGACGTTCCCAAGGCCATTAGGATCAGTAATCGTGAGGCCTTCCAGGTGGAGAGGAAGCGGCTAGAGCGGAGAACCCGGGCTCGTAGCCCTGGGAGAGAAGAAGTGGCCCGGCTCTTTGGGAATGAGAGAAGGTAAGGGATGAGTGGTTCATCTCCTTGCATGCTTCCAGGCAGCAGTGAGGTTGCGTCCCCAGCGCAGCCTGGATGGAGCAGGTGGAATTCACTGGGTGAAGCCTCTTTGTTTTTCAGTGCTCCTAGGTTTAAGGGTGCCCGTCCACACTGACCAGGTGGTGGGATGTCTTTAATAGTGGAAGTGGGCAGGTGTCACCCTGCCTGGCTGCTCTGGGGATATGGAATGATGTGGGTTGGAAGGGATCTTAAAATTCATCCAGTTCCATGCTCTGCCATGGGCAGAGACACCTCCCACTCTCCCAGGTTGCTCCAAGCCCCATCCAGTCTGGCCTTGGACACTTCCAGGGATCCAGGGGCAGCCCCAGCTTCTCTGGGCAGCCTGTGCCAGTGCCTCCCCACCCTCACAGGAAAGAATTTCTTCCTACTGTTTAATCTAACCCTACCCTGGTGTTAGGTGGTGTTGGATGCCCACGTTGCCATCAAGCCCACCCTGCCGGCCCCTCCCGGCACGGCACACGCTGGCAGCCAGCACCATTAATTAGGTTAGCTCTCCTAATGGCGTTAGTGCCAGGTGCCTTACGCAACTGCCTAATGAGCTGAGAGAGGTTTCAAAATGTCACAGCATTAATCTGGGAGAGGAGGGAGAGGTGGGTGCATTGCCAAGGCAAAGCTCAGCAGGCTGTAAAACAGCTTAGTGTGGAGGAGGACAGGGAGCGCATCCGCAGCGTGCGCTGGGTGCCCTCTGGGCGAGGCCAGAGACGGGCTCCACTCGCCCTGGGAGAGACACATTTGTGCAGTGAGGGCAGTGGAGCAAACTGGGAGACAGGCCCCGGGCGAGAGGGCCGCCTGCCAGTCTGATTTTCCTGCCCTGGTTCTCCTCCAGGCATGTTCTCTCTCGCACGGTTTCAGTAGGATGTTCTCCTCTGTTTCTTCCCAGCCCCTAAAGGACTGTTTTCCAGACTGGCTTCCGAGAGCTGGGAGCAGGTCTGGGATGTGCAACACATCCCGTCAGTCAGCACAGGATCCCAAACCTGGCCCAGAGTGTGTGTAGGGAGAGCTGGACTGGGAATAAATGAGGAAAGCTTGGGTTTGGCTTTGTCTGCCTTGGGAATTGGCTTTTCCCCGGGATGGAGGAGGAGGATACCACCTTGGCCATCCTGGCCAGGGACACGGCTGAGAAAAAGCTGGTGGCTCTGGTTTTCAGGCTGAGCTGGTGCTGCCTGTGGGTGACATTGTGTCCCTGCTGCATTTGCTTGCACAGGATGCCCTGGCCAGTGCCTGTCCCCAGCGTGACAGAACAGTGCATTCCTCCAGTGCCAGCAGTCCCTTGCCTTGGGGTATCCTGCAGCACGGGGATCATTCTGCACCGAGTTGGGGAGCAGAATTATAACAGTTAACAGGGCCTGGGAGAGGACATTGCTGCCAGAGTCTGTCCTTTTTTAATGTCAGCCTCATTCATTGCCTGCTGGTGGGTGCCTTTTCCCAGGGAAAGTCTGTTTTTCCCAGCCTGGCTCGGGCTGTTAACAGTTTTTTTTTGCTATATCAGTATTGGCAGCAATACTGTATCAGCCCAGGGCTGTTATCAGAGCAGAATGGGTGCAGGGAGAGGAGCAGGAGCTGCACCAGGCGCTTGGGTCTTGCTGCCCACAGGGCTGAACCTGTGGATTTATGCTCCACAGCTTTTGGGAGGGGGATGATGACAGAGAGAAGGGGGAGGGTTCCCCACCTGCCAGAGGGTTTGGCCATGGATCACAGCCCACAGTGCTGGAGGAATGTGCGATGAGCAGGGATGGCTCAGTGGGTGTTCAGGGATGGGCACTTTTGTTTTCTCCTCTGGTAACCTGGGAATTGGCCAGTGCAGGTGGTGTGGGTGGAGAGGCCCTGTGTCTTGGAGCTGGGACAGCCGTGTTGGAGCTCAGTGGACTCAACAGGGCACAGAGACACTGTCCAGTGTTGCACCAGAGAATTAACATTTCCCAGCACCCTGCTCAGCTTGGCTTGGTTGCTTTTTAAACTTGAGTTTACTTAGTCCCCAAGTCCCTCTCATTTTTCTCCTCTGGACTCAGACGGGGCTGTTTGAGGTTGGGCAGATACAATAACTCATTTCCATGCTGTGGGATTGGCTTTTTCCCCCTGGTTTAACACCATTTGTAATAATCCTTCTCAGTAACCCACTAACATGTCTGGGAACACTTGTCACATGCCAACCCCCCAGGCCCCAGCCCGGCATCATGCAGATCTGCCCTTCTGTGCAGCCAAATCACTCAGATTCTGTTGGTATTTTCAGCTTTTCCTTCCATTTTTTTTTGTGTAAATCAGTGCAAGTGTCAGAGCTGTGGATGGAAAGAATTCTTTTAGCCTACCCAGTGTTGCATCCTGAGTGCCACACCTGCAGGCTTAGCTCCAGATAAAGCCATTTGTCGAGGCTTCTCATCCTGTTTCCTTATCACTAGAAATATTACATGATTTAAGTCCAGGAATTTAATGCGTTGACCATTTATACCTGACGCTGCCTCCACGCCCCATGCAGACGTCTGAGCTTGCAGCCACTCAGAACCAGGAATCAGGAAACAGGAGATAATCTCCACGATTTTGCCGGAGCAGCAGAGTGCGAGTTCCCTCTGCTGGCACGTGGCAGGACGGGGCTGCGGCACCCACCAGGATGTCACACTGGGCTGGGGGACAGGGATTGAGGCCAGAGAGGTCGAGCCATCTCTCCAGTCTCCCCTCTCAGACCCATCCCTAGGGCAGAAGGGCAGGGGCAGCTCTCTGGAAGCCCCATGGATGAATTTCGAGGTGTTGCACACAGAAATCACAGCTGAAAAGAGCTGCAGGAATGCCCTTAGCCAGCAGTCCCCATGTCCATGAGGGACTCTGCAGCTGCAGGGATAAATCCCTGCACATCTCAGGATTTCTGTTTGACAAACTTGGCTTTTTGTGCACAGTTCCAGGGGTGCAGCCTGTAAAACCACAGCTTTCCCAGTTGACCCCATGTTCTTCTCACACTGGCAAGAGTTCACTGTGGTGTCAGCCAGATCTGCTGTAGGAGTGTGGTCAGGGGCTGAGGTGTATTTCTATCATCAATTAATAGCAGAATTGCCTGAAATTGCTTAAAAGACTTTCCTCGCTCAAATTCCTTCTCTGGAGTTTCTTGAAGTGTAAAGCTCTGCTCTGAATTCTGCTTCTCCCCATACAGAGGAGAGCCTGCTCTCCCAAATACAGGTTTTTTTCCTTGTAAAACTATCCTCATCATTCTTGTGGACCTCTTGGGAAATTCCTCATCCTTTTCCTGACACTCGCTATCTTTCTTGATGCTAAATAATGAATGAATCCAATAAAAACAAAGCCCTTTCTTCCAATCAAAGAAAATCCCTTTAATGACGGCTCGTGCTGGTCTTTTGAGCTTTCCTTCCCACTGCACACCCCCTCCACTAACAGCTGAGATCTGCAGCCTGGGTTTAGTGGCCTGGAAAAGATTAACAGCCTGCATGGCCGAGGAATTCCTTGGGATGAGCTTTTGTAGTTGAAAAGTACTAAATGGCACTGCAGCTTTTAAAAAGCTTCTTTGTACCTGTCCCAGCCTTGTTTTGTCCACGCAGAGCTGCTGTACGGAGGGAGCAGCTCTATCCATCATGTGGGGAGGGGAGGAGAGCCCTTCCTTCCCCATCCCTCCAGGATCTCTGGCAGTAACCTCTCCAAAATGTTGATCTAATGTGAAAAAGAAAAAAAGATTCTTTCCTGTAATCCGGATGATATTAACCCTTGGGGCTGTGATTTGGTTGCAGTGATTTATTTTTCTCCTCCCTTTTTCGATGACGAATGACTGGAATGATTTTGATTTTGTTTTGTATGTAGATGCAGATATATAATTTCCTCTTCTGTTCATTCATTTTCCAGCCTTGTTTTCTTCCAGGTCTTGTTGCTCTCCACCTTCTCCTGCTGTGTTGCTGTGTGACGTGTCCACCTTTACTTCGCCTGCTTCGCTACCATCTCATCTCAATCTCAAGCCGTAGAACAACCTGGTGGTGCAGCCCCTTTCATGAGAAATCAACTTGCTTTTGATTTTATTTTTATGGGGTTTTTTTTGGTTGGGTTTTTGTTCCTTTTTTTTTTTTTTTTTCCTCTTGATTTGTTTTTCTTCAGACTTTCACCTAATAGGGAACACACAATGTTAATTCATGGACCTTTTCCTCCCTCCTGAACTGAGACTCAGAGAAGGCTGGGCCAGTATAAAAAGGGTGAAAAAAATGTGACTCCAAAACGATTCCTTGTCTGTCAGTGAACACAGAACATGGATTTATGCTCCACAGCCTATGTCAGACGTCTCATGAGCAGAACATCCCAGAGATACTGGGAGCTCTGCACGAGCCTGGGATCTGCCCGCTCCCAGTTTGCAAACTGGGAGGCAGCAGGGGCTGAACAGATGTCCTCTAAAAGCATCAAAGATCTTTAAATTTACAAAGCAACGTCTTCCCCACCAATTTTGTCCCTTCCTCTTTGGTTGTGTTCTGGCAGCCTGTCTCTGAGCAGCGGTGGGGGGCCCCAGCCCCCCAGGGGATGGGATGTGCTCAGACTGGTTGTCTCATTTATAGAATTTGGTGCAAATACTGGTTGAAAACTGAACATCTCATGGTTTTTGAACCCTTAACCTGCTGTTCCTCTTTGTGGGAAGTGTTAAAAATGTTTTTATTTTGGATAATCTGTTCTCCCTCATGTGGTTGCCATTGTGATTTTCATGCACATCAGAGCTCACACAGAGCAAGCAGCCCCAAGTTTAGATGTGGCACATGTGGGTCCAGATTTTGTGTCAAGAAACCACCTGGACAGAGCTTTTTGGGGAGGTTTGAAATGGAATTTTAAGCCTCACAGCTTGGAGCACAGCTGGCATGTGCTGGTGGTGGGTTATTGCTTTATGTTCCCAGTTTGTGATTGAAGACCTGAGGCTGATACTTTCCTGGAACCCCGGGAATGCAAACTTAGATACGAGCAGATTCTTTGGAAATTCCTCTCCTCTGGATCAGTGAGCAGCTTCTCATGCTGGAACAGCACTTCTAATTCCACCTGTTTGCTTGTCCTTGAGAGAATCCCATTTGGGTTTGATCCAGGGTTGGCTCCTGCTCCATCCACATTTCTTCATAGTTCTCCATCCTCAGAGACACACGTGCCACGGTGCAGTGGGCCACCAAGGCAGTATCTGAGAGCCCAGGTTGTGCCCCCTGATGTCCAGACTGGATTTTCAGCCCAGTTAAGAGGAGGGAAAGGCCCCAGCTTCTTCAGGGGGTGCCTTGCCATGATACAGGTCCTCATCTCCTCACGCCCTTTCAGCTGGTGCATTCTGTGAGCCAGAACCGTGGTCTGGGGGCACCTATGAACACCCCTTGCTCCATGCAATCCTTGGCTGTTCCCTGTGTGGGGCTGACTTTTCAGAGGGTTCCTGTTGCAGTGAACACACTGGGGGACCCAGAGCCACCCATTACCTCTACACCCCAGCTTAGTCTGACGTGTCGGTGCTCTGGGGTCTGGGGAGCGATTGAGAGTCCCAGTGCTAGAGGGTAGAGGCAAAGCTTAAGCCAAAGCAGCTCCATAATCCCTGCTTCCCAAGGGGCTGTAAAATTCACAAATAAAAAGTTATTGCTGGTTTTGTGAGGGGTTTCCAGTTACTGAAGGAGATGCTAGGTGCAGTGCTGAATAATGTGAGGTTTTTTCCCAGTTTGTGGGTAAAATGATGTCAGATCAGGGTTTTTACCCTGGATTTGGCCACACTGGAGCTCACAGAGAAACAGGGACCGAAAGCCAGGTGTGCATGAACTCTGGGTCGAGCAATTCTGCCACCCGAAATTTGTGTACAGCTCCACGCACTTGCTGCTCTTGTGTTTAAACCATCTGTGGTTTCCCTTCTGTCTCTGTTTTCCAGGAGATCCCAGGTGATTGAGAAATTCGAGGCACTGGACATTGAGAACGCGGAGCACATGGAAACGAACGCGTCGGGAGGTGCTGCCCTTTCCAGCGAGACGCGGCAGGGCAGGAGCGAGAAGAGGGTCTTCCCACGCAAACGGGTAAGATGCTCAGCCAAGGTCTCCTGGAAGGTGAAACCTAGAATCCTGCAGCCCAGGATAGAGGGTTTAGCTACAGGGTTTGTCCCTGGATGTGGATTTGGAGTTGCAGGCAGTTCCTGCGGGAGCCGAACCTCTGTGTGCGCTCAGTCTGTGCAGATTTTCCTGCTCTGCTCCCTTGGCCCGGGTGTAGATCAGAGTGGAAAATAAGGCTGTCTCTTCTTTCTCCCTAATACAAAGAGAAACTTCAGATCTGGCATGCCAGGACACATCAGTATAGGGTGAAGTAACAAAAGAAACAGGTTTGAGAGTCCCAGATATGCTTGGATATAATGGGAACAAATTAATGCCTGAAAGGACAAAAAAACGTATTGCCAAGGAAATGACACTTGTTCTGAGCCTGAGTTGCCCCTTAAATTAAACAGATTTTTATGCCATGAGCCAAGAGAGCAGGAGTCTGTCCTAGTTCCTGCGCTGATCTGGGCTAATGCTGTTCACACAGGACTTCACTTGTGAAGGAGCAGCCGTGGGCTCCATCCTGGATGTGTCTGCATCACCTCTGTCCCCACACCGCCGGGCAAAGTCACTGGACAGAAGGTCCACGGAGTCCTCCATGACGGTGAGCCATCAGGGCCATGTCCCCTGCCTTGGGGGAGGACATGAGAAGTCCTTCCCAGAAGGTCCCACAAAAACTGGACTGTTGCCGCTTTCCTCACAGCCAGCACATAGGATATGGGGTGCACTCAAACTTGGAGCAGGTTCAGAGACCTAAATTGGGTGTGACCAATCCTGAAAGTCTCAGGGGCTCAGCTGGAGAAGGACCACACTTTTTGCCTGTTGCAGAAATTAAAACTCAGAGTCTTGTGAGGAGTGCTTTTCCCTAAAGTACAGCAGCAGCTTGGGAAGCAGACCCTTTTCTGGTTATTTTCCCCTGGAATACCTCATTTTCTCGATGCTTTGTGTGATGTGTCAGACACTCATGCTGTAGATCACCCTAGAAGTGCTGGGGTCACCTCACCTGGCCAGAGCCCCTCTTTGCCCCGTGGTATCCCCCAGCAGAGGCTGCAGCAGGTCATTTCCAGCTCAGCAGAGGGTCAGTCCAGTTTCTGGATTTGGACCAGCTGCTGTGTCATGACTGTGGTATTTTCATAGGATCACAGAATCCCAGAATGGTTTGGGGTGGAAGGGACCTTAAAGATCATCTTGTTCCAACTCCCCTGCCAGGGGCAGGGACACAGACCAGGCTGAGCAAACACATGTCCCAGTTTTCTAATGCCATTTCCTTGATGTTTATGCAGTTGGAAGTGGGTGTGAGTGGGATGAAGGCTGCAAGGAAGGGCTGAACCTTCCCGCCTGTGCTTTCTTCCCTTTGCATATTTCAAATGCTCACCAGACCTGGAGGCAAACAGTACAGAATAAACACAAAGTGCTCTCCTCTCCCTCACCACCCTTCTGTAGGGACAAAATAAATACACTTTAATAATCTCTCAAATAGATTGCAGAGCTACTGTAAATACAAGTTGCATTTTTTGTGGATGGACAGCTTCTATTCAAGGACTTATCAGAAAAATGCAGTAGCTTGGTGTTTCTGGAACTTTTCCTGTAGACTTGTACAGCCACAAGAGTGATTTTTAAATTCTTGGTGGGAATAAAAAACGCAAGAAGTGCATATGAAGTGGCAATGCACATTATCTAGTAAAGGGAAGAAAGTCATGCAGGTTTAGATTAGATATTAGGAAGAAATTCTTCCCTGTGAGGGTGGTAAAGCACTGGCACCAGGTTTCCCAGAGAAGCCGTGGCTGCCCCATCTCTAAGGCCAGGTTGGATGGGGTTTGGAGCAGCCTGGGATAGTGGAAGGTGTCCTTGCCCATGGCACAGGGTGGAACAGGATGATTTTGCTGTTCCTTCCAACCCAAAACATTCTGTAATTCAGTGCTTTACTTTGCCCTGTGTTTTTGTGGAGCAGGACTGGGCTCCCACCACCACGGGATCACTCAAATATGGGATGTGCTGCCCCACAGGTTTGATTGAATAGGCTCCCAGACCCAATTTCCATTGCTGCCCGTGCTGTAACCCATTTCAGATGCTGCAGCTGGATTTCACACACTGCTGTCCTTTCCTCCTCCACTCCGCAGCACGTGGAGCAGCTGGAGGAGCTCAGCCTCGGGGGAGTGAAAGCATTTCCACCACATCCTTCCCTGCACACGGGCAGGGCTGGGAGGAGGGGCTGGCAGCAGTTATCCCACGCTGTCCTGCTTGCTTTTTTTCAGGAATTCAACATCCCCATGTACCCACACTGGAGGAAAAAGCAGGTGTCATTTGGGTGGAGCAGGGCTTGGATTCCCTGTATTTCCAGCCTTGGGAACTCAGCCTGTTTTGAACCCTGCAGCCTTACATCAGTAACACATAGTTTTTCTTTCATAATATATAATAGAGGTTAAAACCACCTGAAGTCTTGCTAATTTCTTGTTTATCCTTTCTCTGTAATGCTAGTGTACCAGTAGGAAATTTCAGAAGAAATGGTAGGAAGGGAACAGCCTGAATAAACTGTGCAGAGGTCTCCGTTCCTCCTAGGAGCAAAGATTTAGCCACCACGCAGTGTAATGATTCAGTTTGGGCTAAATGACCTTTAAAGGGCCCTTCCAACCCAAACTATTCTATGATTCTATGAATTTAACTGTTGTTGGTCTCTTTGATTGCTCTGCTGGGTTTTACCAACTCACTGCTGTTGCCTTCTCGGAGCAGACTCTTCTTCCCTCTCCTGATCCCTCTCTCCTTTCTTCCAGCCCGACCTGCTGAACTTCAAGAAGGGCTGGTTGACAAAGCAATATGAGGATGGGCAGGTGAGTCAGGAGAAAGCTCTGCCTTTCGTGTCGGTGTTTGGTGCTGTGGTCAGTCCTGGTTTCTGGCAGCTCACTCCAACATCCTGGCTGTGCCAGCTGCACATGGAGCAGCTCTCGATGCTGATGGAGCCCCAATATCCTGGGTAGATCAGTATTTGGCTTCTCTTGACGTGGCAATTGCTGGTGCTCTGTCCTGGGGAGGTTGCAGGGGTAGATATCATATTGTGGGTTTCTAGGGAGCCAGGGCAGCTTGGATGGCAGCACTGGTTTCATGTTCCTATTCCCTATTTATTAGTCTCGTCTCCCTTGCGACCCAGCGACCTCTTTGGTGTCAGGAACGAGGCTCAGGTAAAGTCTCCTGAGTGCCAGGGAAATGGCAATAATTAAATAAATAAATGGCTCTGAGGGAAGCAGCTGGTGCCGCTTTCCTGCTGCCAGTTCCCAAAGGGATGCGGGATGTTCTGCTCTACTGGAGCCTTAGGAGTGGACACTGGTACCGAGGCAGTGTGGATGGCCCTGGCTGTTCACAAGCCACCTCTTCCCTGGATTTCCTTCCCTCCTAGTTAGCTGTCAAGGGAAAATGAGGACAATTTGCCCATGGCTGTGGGTGGCCCAGGCTCTGCTGTGGGTACCCCTGGGTCCAAGGACACATGCATAGACAGCCAGAGGGGGATTGGCAGCTGGAGCGAGTCTTTATTGACTTGGGTGAGCCTGTGCTGGAAGCGTTCAGGAGGCAGATTTGTATGGAGCAAGGGCCAGGAATAGACTCACAACTCAATTTCTAGGTACTGCAGATAAAATATAAATGTTTTACTACTTCTTTTTGTGCTAAAAAGGCTTTAAGTGCAGTCCCTAAAAGCCTCGTCTTGCAGTGGAGCTAATGGGGAGGCTGCGACTGCCCTGTGGCTCTCACAGTGTCACTGTCATGTGCAGGGTCTGGTACTCTGCAGGGTGGCAGCAAACCATCACTGTCCCTTGCACTGCTGCTGCCTGTTTGAGTCTCCCCTTTCCTATGGAGTGGCCTTGATGAAGCCATGTGTGGAGCTGAGAGGGACAGGCATCAAGCTGCCTCCTGTGGGGCATCTCTGCCGGTCGACCTGTGACATGCAGCCATGAATATGATGGTGGGGAAGGAGCAGGATTGTAACTGCTTCATCTTTGTTGTTTCCTAGTGGAAGAAGCACTGGTTTGTGCTGACTGACCAGAGCCTGAGATACTACCGGGATTCAGTGGCAGAGGAGGTAAGTGTCTTCTGTTAGCGTTCAACCCATTACAGGGCAGCACCTGGTGCTCCCAAACAGACCCTGGGCAGTCTTGCCTCCCTCAGTGCCCCCATTCCCAGATGCCGAAGTCCTGGAGCCCCTTCAGGGCTTTGTGCTCCTCAGGGACCTGCTGTGCCTCTCTCTGAGCCCACCATGCCTTGGGGCTGTAAAGCTTTGTGGCTTATTTTACCTCTTCCCTCTGCAGGCAGCTGACCTGGATGGAGAAATCGATTTATCCACGTGCTATGATGTCACTGAGTACCCAGTTCAGCGAAACTATGGCTTCCAGATCCATGTAAGGACAATGTGGGGAGGAGGAAGAGTCCAGCTGCAGGACAGCTAATGGGGATGCTTGTCCATGACAAGGGGAACATCTCCCCAAACACCCAAGAGAGGCCACTCAGCATCCCCTACAGCGCTCCAGAGAGCTGTGCCCTTGGGTTTGAGAGCCAATTTTTTGGCTGTCAGAAAAGGAAGAGGGAAAGGGAAGATTTGGTCACAGCCTTAGGGTCTCACCTATGGCAGAATCAGCCCGATTGCTGAGAAATTCTAATTCCCACCGGGGCTTTGCTGGGGGGACAGAGGGGCTGGGTTTGACCTCTGTGTGGCCAGCAAGCAGTGCCCCAGCACTGGGGGCTTGGGGATGGGTCCAGGATGGTCTTGGGGAGTTGGGAAGCTGTTGGTGGATGCAGTCACCTGCTCTGAGCTGTTCCTTCTCTCTCTGTAGACAAAGGAAGGGGAGTTCACCCTCTCTGCCATGACGTCGGGCATCCGCCGCAACTGGATCCAGACCATCATGAAACACGTTCGCCCCACCACTGCTCCCGATGTAACAAGGTAAGTGGGGTGTAGCAGCCCTTGCAGCTGTGTGGTTTGCTGTGCAAGAGTAACGCATCCCTCATCCCTTCTCTTTCCTCCTTCTGAGCCCTGTCCGTTCCTGGAAGCTGCAGCTCTTTCTCACATCTCTCTGAGCTTAATTTGGATACACTTTGTGGGGACGCTGATATGCCGAGTTATTCTTACACGTGCAGATTTCAAAGAGGGTTGAAAATGTGGTTTTAATTTGTGCATAGGAATGTGAAATACTGTTCCTATATCAAGGCTTCTCTGGATTCCCACCAGGTATTGTGAAACCACTTGGATTCAGTTGTGCTGGGTTCACCCTTTCCTCTGGCTACTGTTCTGCATGAGCTGCCCAGCCCCACTATGGGTCACAGCAGCAGGAGCCCAGGGTTCACTTTAGAAACTGTTTGGCTCCGATCTATTTTAAACTCCAGCCAGGAAATCGTCTTCCCTCCTCTTCTGATCTTCCAGAAAGCTGCTGCAGCTCATCCCCCTTAAGCTGTAGTAATGCTGGTGTCTCCTCCTGTGTCGGTGCCAGAGGAAGGGGACCTCCTGCCTCACAGAGTACCTTCTGTGGGCGCTTCTGGCTGTGTGTACAGGGTGTTTGGCCTCCTCACAGCTGTCTGTGCTGGCCACACTCGTACAGGCCACCTCTTACAGGCTGCGTGGACACGGCTGCACCACTAACTCCATCTCCTGTCCTTACTGTAGCTGCAGCCAGCAGGTTTTTGCCAGGTTTGTCCCTGGATTGATGGAATGGCTCTTCTCACCCAGTGCTGTTGACCTGGAGATGCTCCAGTCTCTCCTTCCCCATCCTTAGCCCTCAGCTGCTGTTTTCCCAGCCCTGCCTGAGCTCTGGTGGATCTCACAGGGGTCTCGGGGAAGCCACCTCTCTCCTCACACCTGTGTATGTTTGATTTCCATGCAATCCCAGGAAAAACTTCTCTTTGAAACTATCCGTGCTGAAGCCCAGGTTGGAAAACTGTGTTCTCTCCTGTATTAACGTTCTGTGGTTTGTATATCTTGTGATTCACTGCATGCTCCTCCTTTTCTGCACCTCGGATGGGAAATCCTGCAGTTTCCATTTATTTTTCTTTCTTTTCTTCCTCCCCTTCCTTTTTTTTTTTTTCCCTTTAAATAAAAGCCAGAGAGAAGGGAAGAAGCAGCCTGGTCTTGACCCTTGATTTCCCCACACTGGTATCTTCCGATGTGACTAAATACGAAGATGAAGACCAAGGAAATTTGAGGGGACCTCTCTGCCTTTAAAGAGCCAGATGTATTTATGGTTGCTCACAGGTTAACTGCAGCACGATAGCCTTGTGCTCACTGTCTGCACCTGCTCCGAGCCCACACAAAGTGGTTTCACTTGGCTTTCCCTCTGAGAGGGTCCAGGCACAGGTCCCGGTTGGGCAGTAACTTTTTCCACTGCACAAACAGACCGTGAACGAGTCCTGAGCTGGGAAAAGGGAATGATGTGTGTGCTTCTGTCGTTTCCCACCAAGCTGGTGTCGGACGGGGTAGAGGCTGGCGTGGGTTAGTCACGTTGCTGAGGAGTCCTGTGCTGTGTGTGCAGCAGGGCCGTGCTCACTGGTGCCTGCCTGGCAGCCCTTGGCAGCAGCGTGGGGTATCCCAGCCCATCCCACCTGGCTTTGGGATGTCATTGCATTCCACACCCGGGAAGCAGCAGGTGGAGGGGGCTGCTGGAAGGCCGAAGGACAGACTGCCCAAGGCTCAGCGTGGAGGGGTGCCAGGCATTGGCACGGCGTGGCCGGGGGCGGGCGGGGTGTTGTGCTCGGTGTGCCGGGAGGGCAGCGGTGCTCCCTGACCCCCAGGGATGGTCCCACCCCACACACTCCTGCAGCCCTTGGCTGTGGCTCATTAACCTGCTGCCCTGGCTCCACCCAGCCAAACACTCCTTGTCTTGGTTTCTTGAGCCCTAATGATGGTTTACATTGCTGCATGTGTCAGCACCCGGCGTGGAGTGCAGATGCTGCACTGCTCCCTGCCCTCAGCAGTGCCCTGCAATCTGCAGAGGCACTAATTACAGTCTGCTAACGATGATGGGGAGAATAGAAAATACCTCCATGAGTGGAAGTGGCTGCTTCAGAACTGGATCCATGTTGAGCTCACAGCCCTTGTGAGGCTGGGTTCCCCAGTGCTCCCCAGTTCCCTGCAACCTTTGTGCGCTTCTTGCCGCAGCGTGCTCAGCTTGCAGCTTGCACCACTCCCACACCCACCCCTATTAGAAAAAGCCTTTTTATTTTGACCTATAAATACCACTGGGAGGCAAAGACCTCCCCCTTCCTGTGTGATATGAATTAATTTCTCTGTGGTGGAGGAGATGTGAAATGGTTGAACAGAATTAATAGCCATGGGGCACTTGCAGGAGATGAAATGAGAAACTTTGGGTCAACCTTCTGAGTTGTCTTCACTTCGTTCCCAGCGGCTGTCCCTCTGCTCCCTGACCCACATCCCGTGCCCTTTGGAAAGCAGCAGAGGAGAAATGAGCTCGTGAGAGATGTCACCTCTAGAAATGCCAAGATTCTTCCTTGTGGGATTTAGAGCAGCAAAATTTCTGTATCCCAACACCATATGGTGGGCCCCAGGACCCCCGGTTCTTTCCTAACACTCTTCTCCATTTTAAGACTCAGTCTCATCCCTACTTCACTTTAAAATGCAGCTGTAATCCCTAACTGACTCCAGACTGGGAGCCTGGCTTTGGAGTCGTGCAGTATCATGGGTGAGGAGCAGTGACATTTCATCGTCATGCCTTCTGGGTTTATTTTATTAGCTGCAAGTGACAGCACTGAAGAAGGAATTATCTCTGAGCTGGTTTTAGCCTGTAACTGCCAGAGTCTGGAAACCCAGCTCTACTGAGCCTGTGGTTTGCTGCTGGATGACAGTGCATCGGAAGATACTAGCCCACGCAGAGCCATCTCTTCTGTTCCATCCTTTGTTTTGGGCGTATGCACATCCATGAGGTTCTTGGCTGGGGCTGGGGTGTGTTCCTGAGGTGGGAGAAGCCGTGATGCTGCTGTTGCTGCTACTGCTGCTGTTCCCAGTCATGGCAGTCTGTATGCATGTGGTCCCATGGGTCAGGGCCTCTAGTGAAGGGCCCAGTGAGCTGCTTTCCAGCTCTTGCAGAAAGCTTGTTGAGTCCCTGCTGGAGGCTGGGGATACTGTGGTTGTACTGGAAGCAGGGAGAGCCAGGAGTCAGCCTGAGCAGCAGGACTGTGCCTTGGGAGGCAGCTTTTGGAGTTTTGGGTAGCAAAGAGAGTTCGGCAAGTGCCCACTACTCCCTTGGGACAGGCTTCCTCCACAGACTTAGCCTATTGCTGTTTTCTGGTTTAATTTTGATCTGCATGTTACAGGGCTGGCATGTCCTTATTTAGTAAGCTAATACTGCATTATGGATTTATCTGTAGGTTAGAAATGGTATTGCCTTCCTGTATTAACTTCCCCTGCTTGATGAGTATGTCTCCCCCCTCAACCCACCACTCTCTACCTCAGCACTAAAAATCATTCCTTGCTTGAGAAATTGGCATTTTCAGTGATTTCTGTGATGTGTTGAGTAACGCGCTCTCCTTGCTGCACTCACCCCTGCTCATGTCAGGGGGGCTGCCCGGTGCCAGGGGGGCTGCCCAGTGCCAGGGTGCTGCCTGTGCTGCCGGCGGGGCTGGGTGCCTTGGGGAGATCTGTGCCTTCAGTGCAGATAGTGGCATGGAGAAGTTACGAACCCATTAATACTTTTCCAAGCTGAAGGGGAGCATTATCTTTGTTTCCCAAGACTCTCAGAGCTGCTCTGTACTTCTCCGCCCCATGGCTCTGAAGCCAGCCTGGCTTTAGTGGGATTGGTGGCATCTTTCCCACAAGCACGTGACTATGGCCATGCCAGCTGGGGTGTGCACGGAGCCCCACAACTGAGGGGCTGGAGGAGCTGTTGGAACCTCTGAAAGCACAGTTTGGGGTCACTGCCTCAGCCATGGGTTGCTGCTTGGTCATGGTCACTGGCCCCAGTGTGGCTGCTGAGGAGGAACAAGGTTGGGATCAGCTGCTCTCCGGCTGCCAGGGTGTCCCAGGAGCAGCCGGGACCGCTTGCACCAAGGCTTTGCACACCAGCACAACCTGGGGAAAGGCAGCAACAGCTCCTGTGCCCGAGGGGAGATGGGGAAGGGGGGGAAAGGGGCACCCTTATGGCATTGGCTTGGGCTTCCAGCAGCCCTTTTCCACCCGGCTCTTGGAGGCATGCATGGCAGCGCCTGGCTGTCTCCAGCACCCACTGACACTTTCCTTCACCCTCTCTCTGTCCTCGCAGCTCGCTGCCAGAAGAGAAAAGCAAAACAAGCTCTTCCTTCGAGACTGGTCCAAAGCCGAGCGAGAAGCCGGATGCGGAACCAGCCGAACTGGACACGGAGCAGAAGCGGAGCCGCGCCCGGGAACGCCGACGAGAAGGACGGTCCAAGACCTTTGACTGGGCTGAGTTTCGCCCCATCCAGCAGGCCCTGGTGCAGGAGCGTGCGAACGCTGCAGACTCCTCCAGTAGCGGCTCGGCCGCCTTCCCCAGGGACACCGGAGCCGCCGACGCCGACCCGGGAGAGCTGGAGCGGGAGCGGGCCCGGCGGCGGGAGGAGCGGCGCAAGCGCTTCGAGATGATCGATGCCGTGGACGGGGCAGGCTCAGAAGAGGCACTGAGGATGGAGGTGGACAGGATCCTGCCCGTCCCAGCGGACATCAAACCGCAGAACGTCCACGTGGAGATCGAGCAGCGCTGGCACCAGGTGGAGACCACCCCACTGCGGGAGGAGAAGCAGATCCCCATCACGCCCCTGCACCTCGCCCACGCCGAGGACAGGGAAGAGGCGCTGACGAAGCAGCACCTGACCACGCTGCTGGAGAAGGAGGTAAAGGGGTGTGTAGGGTGCAGACTGCTGGCCAGCCTGGCCTCCAGGCCACTGGGGTGACTGTAGGGAGCCTGAGATAGGCTTAAAAATAGCCGTAAATATTCCTCCTTCATAATAGCAACTAGTAGGGATGCTGTAGGTTCCTTGGGAAGCTGGCAGGACTCAGATCTACGTCCATTTTTGTTCAGTCCTGCCAGCAGCTTTTGAGTTTCCCACAGCTGCAGAAAGGGCTGTTCTTATGGCCTGGTACCTCCTTATCCCTCCCAGCCAATGCAGCCTGATTTGTGGTGGTTGTAGCCAACCTGTCTCTGATGAAATGGGTACAATCAAGGTGTATCAACCAGACTACAAATTCAAGCTCCTAATCCTCTATGCCTCTGCAACTGTAGAGATTTGTGTCTGCATTTATAAACTGTCCTGAGTTGCAGCACACACCACAAAGGTTTCCTTTTTGTGGAGCCTACATCAAATAGTCCTAAGATTTTTGGAAAAGAATGGAGGAGACTCAGCTCACTTGGAAGAGTTCCATGCCTGAGATAACAAAGGTTGTTGTTAGTTGGAATTAAGGTGTATTAGTGGGAATGAAAGGGGTAACCTTTCCTTACGGAGTAAACCAGGAATATCACAGAGCTGAACTGGGCTGGGATTTGCCAGGGTCATGCCTGGCACAAGCTGGTGCCGTTCATCCTTTGCCGCAGTGAGCTCTAAGAATTACACTATTGCATAAGTAAGTTCTTTCAGAGGGGAGGGATTTTCCTGGCAAAAAGAAATCCAGGTCCCAGAGCAGAGCAGCGGTGCTATCAAAAGCTCCGTTAATTCTGCTCTGTGTCTCCTCTGAGCCACTTGTTCCTTATGGCTGATCCCCTGCCCACTCCCTGGATGCTGTCTCTGTTCATGTCCCTCCAGCTGGAGCAGAAGCAGAAGGAGGCCCTGGAGCTCCTGGAGCAGAACCGACACCTGCAGGATCAGCTGAAAGTGGCTCTGGGCCGGGAGCAAAGTGCCCGGGAGGGCTACGTGTTGCAGGTAGGAGAGCAGGGAGGAAAGGGAGATCCATCTTCCCTGTGCCCGAGGGATCCCTGGTGGGCTTCCGTCTGCAGTGTTCCTGGGGACATCCTGGGGGACCACCACTGAGCTCCGAGAGATTTGACCTTCTTGCAAACACGGCTAATTCTGTAGCATTACCAGAGTCATCTGCGTATGGAAACCTCTGATCTGGGATGGAATAGAAGGTAGCATGACCTGTTAGCATTCCCAAGGGAAAACAAAACAGAGCCAGACAGATGGCATCTCAGCGAAGTCCACCTCTGATCCATCCCATATTGTGTTTGTCTTTGCAACAGCTAGTTCCCCCTTTCTGTGCCCCAGATACTCCCCTCAGGCAGTGGGGTGCACACAAGGCTTTCCAAGCATCCTATAGCCCACCAGTTGCTCC
Organism: Tichodroma muraria; assembly: GCA_013390105.1. NCBI lineage: Eukaryota > Metazoa > Chordata > Aves > Passeriformes > Sittidae > Tichodroma > Tichodroma muraria. Next base: position 25,305 of record WAAG01043214.1, on the reverse strand, counting down.
TGGCTGGGGATTTTGTGTACCCATTACACGGGCAAACACAGGACACTCAGGTGTATCTCCCGGGCACATTCCCTTCAGCCAGAGTGGGGTTTGCACTGGGATGACCTTTTACCTTGGATCACTTTGGTGGTTTCTGCTGTCCCAAGTTTCCTCAGCAAAGCCTAGAAATGAGTTTTGGAGGATCTGGCAAAAGAGACAGGATGGTCTTGGGGGAAGCCTTTTCTCCCATTGTCCAAACAAAGCAGGTTCTTCCCAGCCCTTCCCCTGGGAATATCCATGCCTGGAGGAAGTCGTGGCACCTGCAAAGCAGCATCTGGTTGCTGTCAGGGGTCCATAGTCATGTTCTGTGCAGGGGCAGCATTTTGACCTGCTCAAGTCTACTTGACCAAACTGGCTGTGGATCAAAGTGGCCGTGTGTGGCTGCACGCTGCGCTCCCATGGCAGCAAACTCAGTGTTGATGCCAAACCTTGCATCCTTATTTCTCACAGGAAAATTTTCTCTGAAGAAGTTGCACAGGCAGTGGAGCCCGCCCAGGGAGGGGGACATCTTGCCTTCCTTGCCCATGATCTCCCAGGAGGAGTAGTTAATTCATTTCTGGAGTCTCCGAGCTGACAGTGCCTGCTTGGAGGAGTTCCATTTTCACTTGGCAGAGCTGGAAGAGTAACTAACTCCCACTTCCCTGGGGCAGAGGTGTCTGTCCTCCCTTTGCCTGGAGCCTGGAAAAATCAGGGGATGGGGATAAAAGCTGGATGCTGAATCCATCATCAGATTGAAGTTGGCCACAGTACCTCGATATGAGGAGGGGTGGCAAGAGGGGAAGCCTGCAGAGAGGCTGAGCTGCAGTAAGAAGTGACCCAAACTTGGACCTGGAAGTTGGAGAGGGTTTTTGGAAAGGTTGGAGGCTTTTGCCTACTCAAATCTAATTGTTCTGGGGATTTCCCTTGTGTTTCCTGGGAGCCAGAGGGATTAAAGTCCTATTGTAGAAGGGAGTAACCCCACCAAACCCTTCTGGGGTGGAGGGAGGGGAGCCGCTGGGGGAATTCTGCAGCCCCAGACTGCAGACAGACATCGCAGCGTTTTCTTGGACAAACCCTCTGAATTTCATGTGCCCCTTCACACCCCACCCCCCATCATGCCTGATTTGGGGGAGGTTCCTGCATTGTCTGTGAGGAGGGCTGGTGGAGAAGCCTGACTGCTGCCAAGCCCATCCCTCCTGAGCTGCCTGGGAGGCACCAACCCCTCCTTGGCAGCCTGACCAGCCCCGCACAGACCCCCATGCACTGCCTGTTCGTGAGGCAGTGCTGAGCCACCCCTCCAATGCATGTGCCGTGCACCGAAGCCTCTCTGGCCTCGTGTAACCCCTCTCTTGCTCTGAGCTTCCTCGGGATGGGGCACCCTAACCTTGATCCCTACTGGGAGAGACACCAGGAGCTCCTGCTCCTGGCCAGTGGGCTGGAGACATCCCCCAGCTCTGGCCACGGCGGGTGGGAAGGGCATGCACTAACCTGTCCCGGGCGGATGTTCTTGCATGTTTTTGGTGTAAAGCATGAAATTTAACTTAACGTAACTGAGTGTCACATCTGTGGGCTTTCCTTAATCAGCAACCAGAGTACAGCAAGGCAGGCCAAATTCCTAGGCTTAATGCTGTGCTTCTCTCGCCTCTTCCTGTCTGTGTATTTTTTTTTTTTTAAGATTCATAATTTCTGTCGCCTTTTGCATGACGCTTTCTGTGAGTTTTCTCTTTGCATGCTCCATTGCTTTGGTTTGAATCTCACAAAGGTTGGTTTCTTTCATTTTTACATTCTCATCACACCTTTTCCTTCCCTCCATTTGTCGGGCTTTTTATTTTGTCCTTTGTTGGTTTATTTTATTTTGCAGGTAGAGAAATTAGATCCTCCCTAGCCCTAAGCTTTAGCATAACAGCATCTCTCTAATGCGATGAGCAGCCACTCAGTCCTGTTTGGCAGGCACAGAAATGACATCGCCACCACGATGGCTGGCCCGTCGCCCTGTGTCTGGGTGGGATGTGATGTCATTTGCTGTCACCTCACCTTCTGTTGTTGCTTTTGGTCGGTGGACTGTATTACCTGAACTGTGCACTTTTTGTTTCACAACCGAACAAACAAACTTGCTAAAAAAAAAGCAGTTCCTTTCTCCTCCACCTTGTTCCATCTCCTCCTCATCGTGGCATTTTTCTTTTGTCTGTCTGTCTCCGTTTTTACTGCTGGTGTTTCTTTTTCATTGTTTTTTTGATTCTATTTGAGTTTGGGTTTGTTTTTTTTTTCCATTTAGCCTGTTACTGTACAGCTGTTTTGATGTTGTGGTCAATGTTTCTGTTACTGGAAAGCAGTTGTTGCTCATTAAAAAAAAAAAAAAAAAAAAGTTGGTTAAACAAACCAAATTGTGCCAAGAACAAATCATCCCAATTGGAGCAGTGGGTAGCAGCCAAGTCGCTGTGAGGAGCTTTTCCATGGCCTGCCTGGCCAGAGGTGTGACACTCAGAAGGGAGAGCCAAGAGTGTTACTAACCTAGTATTTAATCAATTTTTTTAAGACCGAGGTGGCCGCCTCGCCATCAGGTGCCTGGCAGAGGCTCCACAAAGTCAACCAAGACCTCCAAAGCGAGCTGGAAGCCCAATGCCAGCGTCAAGAGGTGATCAATCAGCAGATTCAGTCGCTGAAGCGCAGCTACGCGGAGGCCAAGGACGTGATCCGGCACCACGAGGCCGAGATTCAGAGCCTGCAGGCGAGGCTCAGTAACGCGGCGGCCGAGCTCGCCATCAAGGAGCAGACCCTGGCCAAGCTCAAAAGTGACCTGAGGAGCGAGAAGGAGAAAGCCAAAGAGCAGCTGGAGGAGTGGCAGCACGGCGAGGCCGCGCTCAGCTCCCAGCTGAAGGCCAGCGAGCAGAAGCTGAAGAGCGCGGAGGCTCTGCTGCTGGAGAAGACCCAGGAGCTGCGGGACCTGGAGATGCAGCAGGCTCTGCAGCGGGACCACCAGAAGGAAGTGCAGCGGCTCCAGGACAGGATCGCGGACCTCAGCAGGCAGCTGAATGCCAGCGAGCAGGCACGGGTCCTCATGGAGGAGAAGCTGCAGAAGAACTATGAGGCTCTGCTGGAGAGCTGCGAGAGGGAGAAGCAGGTTTTGATACGGAGCCTGAAGGAGGTGGAGGACAAGGCCAACGAGTACGAGAACCAGCTGCAGAACTGCGAGCAGCAAATGGAGATTCTGCAGAAGGAGAAGTTGAGCGCCAAGTTTGAGGGCAGCGAGCTCGTCCACCAGCTGGAGGAACAGCTGGCCATGAAGGAGGCCAGCATCCAAAAACTTGCCGAGCACATCAAGGAGCTTGAGAGAGAGAGGGATCAGATCAAGTGCCGGTTCCACGAGCTCATGAATCAGGTGGCCGAGTCGGATAACGAAGTTGCAAAGCTACAAGCAAAGTTGAAAATGGAAGAGACCAACTACCACAATCTGGAACAGTCGTTCGAGGAGGTGTCAGATCAGTTCCGGGGGGTGCAGGAGGTGCTGAAAGAGAAAGAGGAAGAGCTGAGACATGTTAAGGAAATGCACTTGAGAATTGTGGAGAAGAAAGATCAGGATCTCAGTGAGGCTTTGGTTAAAATGGTCGCTTTAGATAGCAGTTTAGAGGAGACTAAAGTAAAGCTAAAGGCCAAGGAGGACGCTTTAAAGAAATTAGCTAGTGTGGGCACAGGTCCATGTGCTGAGGAGGCAGAAGACCTTGGCCCCAGTCTTGAGGCTGACGAAAGTCATCCATCCCAACTGGGGCAGGCTCTGCAAACTCAGGATGTCCTCCCAGCTCTGACTTACGCACTGAAGGACGAGGAGGATGAGATTCTTGAGACCAGTCAGAGGCAAGTGGAGGAATTCGGCTCCCCATCTAAAGTTGTAGAGCTCCAGGACCAAGAGTTGGTTCAGAAAGCCCTAGCAAAGCCTGATGTAGGAATCATGGGGGCCAAGAGGCAAAGGATCCGTTTTTCAAGCATCCAATGTCAAAAATACATCCATCCAGATGGATCAGAGAAAAACTGGACAAGCAGTACCTCTTCAGACACAAGCCAGGACAGATCTCTGTCTGAAGAAAGCATGTCCTCAGAGCCAGCTCTGGGTTACCCCTCATCGGGGACAAGCGATTCTGAGACTTATCTCTCCATCATCCATTCCCTGGAAACCAAACTGTATATTACAGAGGAAAAGCTCAAAGACGTGACGATGAAGCTTGAAAGCCAGCATGGCCATAACCAGGAGACGCTCATCGCCCTCCACCATCAGTGGGCCAGCACGGAGTCCCAGCTGCGGGAACAGCTTCAGACCAGCCTGTCCCAAGTCAATGCTTTGATCTCACAGCTGGAGAGCGAGAGGCAGGAAAAGCTCAAGCTCATAGAAAGTCACGTCAGCGAGCTGGGAGGTTTCCAGATGAAAAACGATCAAGCGCTGACTTGCTTAGAGAAGTGCAGGGAGCAGCTAAGATCTTTGCCCAAATCAGACAAGGAAAAAGAGGGTGATTTGTTCCTTGTTACTCTGTCCAGCATGGAAACAACTTTATCAAATGCAATCCAAGCCTTGAGCGGGACGCCAGTCCCATCGGAGTATCAGCAGAGTCAAAGCCTCACCACGGAGGGCTCCGCTCCAGAAGGAGGGGATTTGGGAGAAGAGGAGCACGTCTCCAAGGAGCAGCAAGCAGATGTGTTTGACACCGGCCAGCTGAGGTGGCTTTCTGAGAGGGTAGCATTTGAGGCCTCTCTCATCAACCAAATAGCAGAGTCTTTGAAAAATGCAAGCTGTGAGATAGCCCAGCTTCTGAGAGAGATCCAGGGAACGGCTGAGGTGGTTTTGTTGGAGCCAGCAGGTGTTTCTCATACAGCCAATGATTTGGCCAGTGTCCTGTCTAAAAAGCTGCTGCTGGAAGGGGAGTTCTGGAGCCAGGTGGAGGAGCTGAGCGCGCACTTGAGCACTAGAGAAGGAGAAGCTGAAGGTAAAACAGAAACAAGTTTGGGCTTTTCTCCATGTTTTCTCAGTGTTGTAGCAGATGCTACATTGATCAAGGCAGAACTTGGGTTTGTTGCAGACAAAATGAGAGAATCCTTTCATCAGAGGTTAAAAACAATCGAAGAAGAGCTCCATAATACCAAAACAGCTCTCCAGCAGCACAAATGCATGTTGGAGGAGATCATCAAAGCATACAGGACTCCTGAGTTTGACAGAGTTATGCACCAGATTTCTGAAGCACTTGAAATACAAAAAGATGCTTCAGAAAGAACCCAGATCTCTTGGGACGGGAGCCATCTCCAAATGGTGCCGTGCCAGGAGTTAGCCAAGGTGGAGGAGACTGGCAGCTCACCAGACCGTAGTAGTGAAGCTCTTGTTTCCATTCAGGAAGATCTTGCCCAGCAACTAAAGGACAAATCCAGTGTTCTGAAGGAGATATCTGTTGCCTTACTCTCTCTACCTCCCGAGGAGGCCATGAGAGACTGTCAGAAGCTCCTGAAGATATCCCAGAGTCTTTCCTACCATTCGTGCATGGGAGACCTGGAGCGGTACTCATCTTTGTTAGTCCACGATGCTATTGTTCAGGCTCAGGTTTGTTACGCCGCTTGCAAAGTCCGGCTGGAGCACGAGAGGGAGATGAAGTCCTACAAGGAATCCTTGCAGGGCATGGATGCGCTGTGCCAGGAGCGTGTGAAGACAGTGTCTCTCCTGCGGGAGGAGTACGAGGAGCTGCTCAGGAAGCAGCAGGGCGAGTACAGCGAGGTGATCGCCATGCTGGAGAGGGAGAACGCTGACCTCAAGGCAAAGGTGTCCCAGCTGGACAACCAGCGGAGGCTCTTGGAGGAGGAAGGGCATGAACACAGCAAGAGCTTGAGCGAGCTGCAGGGGCGGTACGAGGAGGAGATCCGAAACGTGATCGAGCAGCTCAACAGGACAGAGGATGCCCTGAAGGCTGAGAGGATGGAGGGGCTCAACCAGCTGGACGCCATTGTCCGTGACAAGCAGAGCATGGAGCAGTATCACCTGGAGCAGATGCAAACGCTGGAGGAGAAGTTCCAGGCCAAGATCAAGGAGCTGCAGGTCATCCATGGCGAGGAGCTGCAGGCGCTGCAGGAGCACTACAGCCAGAACCTGCAGCGCCTGCAAGAGACCCTCGACGAGTACCAGAGGCAGCACCCGGAGGCGTCCCCCGCGGTGGCCCCGGGCGCTGGGGACACCTGGGCAGCCGGCGAGGCGGGTGGCACCGGGCAGGACCCCGGCAGCGACCCGGACTCCATGCACGGCCTGAGGGAACGCATCCAGGAGCTGGAGGCCCAGATGAACGTCATGAGGGATGAGCTGGAGAACAAACATCTGGAGGGGAATGCTTCCACTTTGAGGGAAAAATACCAGAAAGACTTTGAAAACCTAAAGGTCTTGATATGTTTAACACTTTCTGCTTTCTGCTGCTGAGCGTGCGGGAGGGCATGTGCAGTCCCAGGGTTCACTTGCCAAACTCAGGGACGTCCCCTAAGAAAGCCAGCGTGCTGAAACCAAGCGCCAGAGTGTTAGCCAGGCCTCTGTAAAGCATGGTGTTTCCTTTTTCTCCATGCTGGGGTATTCTAAATGCATTGCTGAGGCCTTGGGAGGGTGGATTTCTGGAGGTGGTCTTTGGGTGGAGAGGGAGAGAGTTTCAAAGTAGCTCAATAACATTACACTCTCCCTCAACATGAAGACCTCAGTGTTTCTCCTTGTACCCAACATGTACATTTTGTTTGCGACTTCCTTTTAAAGCATTCCTCAGCTCTGTCTTTCCCAGTCTGATCAAATCTCCAGTCTGTCTCTGCTGCCTTCAAAAATGCAGGATGAAACAGAAACTTGATGCTCTCAAATTGTATGTTCCTAGGAAAAGTAGCTGCAAACAGATGCTAAATTCTGTAGCAAAGTAGAGTTCCTCTGCAGGAGGCTGTGAGGACCATGCTGGTGTTGGACACTAATTCTGTACACAACAAAGAGTGCACAGTTACGGAACACCCCAGGTGAGGTGCAGAGAAACCCACTGGCAAATGAAATGCCACCATTCAGATTGCCCCACCAGTCGGACTGGCTGTAAAACTGGTTTGAGATCATTCAGCATCTAAAAATAAATGGGTTTGGTGGTGTGCTTTTCCTGGGAGAGCATTCCCAGTTTGGAAGTCAGTTGAGGGTTGTAGAGGGCTCTGGCAGTACAAGGGAGGCTGCCAGGTTGAACAGGAGGCCAATAGGGCAGTGATGCAGAGGTTGTGGTGGTGAGGCTTTCACAGACTGGTTGCTCTTAAGAATCAGAAAAAATGTGAGAGAGCTTGCTTCCAGCCCCAAGATCCAGCACACATTTGAGCTGGGGGTGAAGTGTGGCTCAGCTCCACAAAAGCCAGTTTTAGCCTGGGGAGAGCAGTAGTTTTGCTGAATCCCATTGGAATTAAGCAGTGGTGGTCAGAAAGCCAACCAAGTGATTGGAAACCTGCTTAACTAGAGGCTTAAATGTGCTCCATTCTTAAGAGCCTGATGGAGAATGAAACATCAGTAGCACAAGAATAACTCTTCAACCTGGAGAAGAGAAGCTCCAGGAAGACATTGGAGCCCTTTCCAGTGCCTAGAGGGGCTCCAAGAGAGCTGGAAGGGTCTTTTGGAAAAGGCACGAAGTGACAAGACAAGGGGGAATGGCCTTTAGATGAAGTAGGGTAGATTTAGATTTAATATTAGGGAGGAATCCTCTGTGAGGGTGGTGAGGCCCTGGCACAGGTTGCCCCAAGAAGCTGTGACTGACCCATCCCTGGAAGTGTCCAAGGCCAGGTTCAAGGCTTGGAGCAACCTGGGAATGTGGAAGGTGTCCATACCCGTGGCAGAGGGTGGAACAGGATGGACTTTAAGGTCCCTTCCAACCCAAACCATTCTGGCATTCTGTGAGATTTATGGCAATGCATTTACAGTACATTAAATAGTGAATCTACAGCCAGACCTATGGCAGAGTATGCACCTTTTTCTTCCAAAATTAGAGGTGTTTCAGGAGTTGGACTTGATGATCCTTGTGGATCCCTTCCAACTCGGCATATTCTGTGATTCTGGGTGTAATGAAGAATCCTGCAGGACTGCTCTGTGCCACAGCCAAGTCCAGGCAGGTTCTGGCACTGAGTTAGGAGTTCAAAAAAACAAACAAACAAACAAGGCTGGGAAAGTGAAGGATTCCTTGGGATTAAAAATTAAATGGGAGGGAAAAATCCACCAAAGCTCAAAATTGGGAATGGGGATTAGGTGTAGGTAACAGAGCATTAGCCAAGAAAGTGATGCTGAGGGGAGTATGTTAATGAGGGTCAGTGGTGTTGGACTGAGCACTTTTGCCCCTGGGGGAGTGAATTTGTCCCCCTAAGATTTCCCATGGGGTCCCAGAGGTCCCTAGGTGACAGTTCTCACTTTCCATGGTGTTAATCAAGGGGAGCTCAGCTGAAATCAGGGAATAAAGCCAGCCTGTGTCATTAAGGGTAAAAGCCCTGTACTTGGCTTGGCATCAGGTTTGTCCCAAGCTGCCTGATGGGGCTCAGCACCTTGTCCCCATTGTGTGCCCCTTCTTCCCTCGTGGCTTGGGCCTTCCTGTGGCTTTGCTGGTCCTATCTGTATCCTGCAGCTGTGTGTCCGTCCAGGATCCCAATAAGCTTGAGCTGGCAGCTGAGCTGAGAACAGGCGTTTGCATTTGTCTGCTGCAAAGGCAGGAGTGGGGTCTGTGCCAGGGGCAGAAGGACCAGGCAGGAATTCAGGACCTCACCCCTGGTGAATCCCAACTCCCCAAATTGCTCCTTCTGTGTCCTGGCCCGAGTTCTTTCCTAATAATTCAATTAGCAAGTAATTTTCCCTGCAGCGTTTGTAGCAATACTCAGTTGGGAATTAAGATCCTGTTGCTGTCACGTCATCTTCCTTACACCCAGAGGCTGAAAAAAAACAGGCATTGAAAAGAGCAGAAGGGGCACAGAAGGTTTTTTTAGTTGTTTTTTTGACATACATTTGCATTCCCCAACTGGGTCTGCCCCTGTGCATCCCTTTCCCTGGAGCTGTCACGGGTCAAGCGACTGCAGGACAAGCCCTGACCTTTGCGAGGTCCATCCTGCTCCATGGCTGGGGAAGCAGAAGATCCCTGCTGGACCTGGGGAGCTGAGCTGCCCGCTGGAGTGTGGCTCCTGGTGGGCTCCCCACCGCTGTGGCACCAGCCTTGTGCTCCTGGGCCAACCTTTTCCCCTTCTCCCTTTGCAGGCAACATGTGAGAGGGGCTTTGCAGCCATGGAGGAGACGCACCAGAAGAAGATCGAGGACCTGCAGCGGCAGCACCAGCGGGAGCTGGAGAAGCTGCGGGAGGAGAAGGATCGCCTGCTGGCAGAGGAAACAGCTGCCACCATCTCAGGTACCAGAGGGTCCCCCGTGGTGGGGCAGCTCTGTGGTGATGGGGACGTGGGGATGGTGTTGGCTGCATGGAGGAGCAGAGTAGGGATGGGATGAGGGCTGGGTGGGCTGCACAGGGAGATGGGAACGGGCTTGTGGGAAAGATGTTTTAGGTGAAGGTCCATCTCCTGGTCATCCAGGTTTGGTGCCCATCTTCTGGTCCTTCGCCAGGCTTGATACCCCGGTCTTAGGCTGTTACACAGTCTGATCTGTTTTCCATTGCAACTCTGAAAGGCATTAGTCCATTCCTGTGGTTAAATTATTGCCAATTCTACACTGAATTAATTCTTCAGTGCCCTAGGGAATGTTAAAACACTGGAGTTCAGGGGCTCTGCATTAGGAGTCCCACAGTCCAGGAAAGAATGTGTGAAGCGGACAGTCACTTGGACTCTGTTAAAAAGCGGGATTTGCAAAAGCCCCTTTGCAGCTGGGGCACAGGCTGAAGGGGCCGTGAAGCAGTGGGAGATTTGCAGGGACGACTTTGGTTTTGTTCCTTTAAAAAAATGAACAAAAACTCAAAAACCCACCCATGGGGGGTGGAGGATGCTGGGTGCTAACACTGTGCTGCCCCTCCCAGCCATCGAAGCCATGAAGAACGCGCACCGGGAGGAGCTGGAGCGGGAGCTGGAGAAGTCCCAGCGCTCCCAGATCAGCAGCGTCAACGCCGACATCGAGGCCCTCCGAAGGCAGTACCTGTAAGACCATCACTGTCCTCTGTTGCCATCTTGCAGGGAGACCATGTGTGAGGGACCCTTCTCTGCCATTTGATTCTGGCAATGAGTTCGGGGTTAGTTCAGGGGCCTCTTCCCTTGGTCCTGACCCAATTGCATCCATCAGAGCCTACTGGTTGCCCATATAATCTTTCTGGCTCCAGGTCAATGTCCCCACATTACCCAAAATAGCTGCTTTATGGTCCCCAGAAGTAGCAGATGAGCAGCCAGTGCTGCTTTTCATGCAGCTGCAGCAGTGTGAAAAAGGTGAGGAGGAAGCTCTGAGCTTTCCATGGCAAGGCTTTCCTCCCGTGGGAACTGAACAAGGCTGCCTGTCAGCTTTATGAACCTTGGTACATCTGTGTAAGTTGGGGAGGTGTACAAATACACCTGGTCCTGGGTGCCCAGAGCAAACTTAGAATCCTGGAATGGGTTGGGTTGGAAGGGACCTTAAAGCTCATCTCATTCCAGCCCCTTGCCAAGGGCAGGGATGCCTTCCACTATCCCAGGTTGCCCCAAGCCCCATCCAACCTGGCCTTGGACACCTTCAGAGATGGGGCAGCCCCAGCTTCTCTGGGCAACCTGTGCCAGGGCCTCCCCACCCTCACAGGGAAGAATTTCTCATAGGCAGATTTTGATAGATCTCAGCTCAGTTTTTGGAAACCTGAGAAAGTTCTGCCACTTAACCTCTGAGCACAGCAACCTCCTGTCCCCTTTGGTGCCCAAGCATGGCTCTGCCAGGAGAGGGAAGAGTTGACTTGCTCTGAGCTTGAGGTTTTTTTTCCAAAGGGAATATGCAATCCTCATCCTCGGTGCTTAGCTCCCTGTTGGGTTGTCCTGGGATGCTGAAGGAATAACGAGCATGGGGATATGTGTGTGTGTGGAGAGGGCACTACCTCCAGGTATGTTCTGCAGGGAGGAGCTGCAGTCGGTGCAGCGGGAGCTGGAGGTGCTTTCGGAGCAGTATTCCCAGAAGTGTTTGGAGAACGCCCACCTGGCGCAGGCGCTGGAGGCTGAGAGGCAGGCCCTCCGCCAGTGCCAGCGGGAGAACCAGGAGCTCAACGCCCACAACCAGGTGAGGCTCCCTGCCCTGGTGACAATGGGCTCCGTGCCGAGCTGTGGCCGTGCTCCCCCTTCCCACAGTGGCTCTCCTCCTCTTCCCAGGAGCTGAATAACCGCCTGGCTGCGGAGATCACGCGACTGCGGACCCTGCTGACCGGGGAGGGCGGGGGAGAGGCTGCTGGGTCGCCTCTCACGCAGGGCAAGGACGCCTACGAGCTGGAGGTGAGTCCTGCAGAGAGGCACGTGGGTGCTGTATACCCCAGGAGCGTGTCACAGCCTGGGAGTGTGTCGCAGCCAGGAGGTATTGCAGCCATCCGACCCCCAGTCGGCTCTCATGGCTGGTCAGCACTGTTGTCATGGGTTGCATGAGGCCAGGAGATTCTGGGGTCCTGATCTCACCACGCTGAGCCAGACATTCGCTCTGCCTTCTGCAGCCCCTGCTTGTCCCTGGGATCCAATCCATGCAGAGCAGTGGGGACAGAAACTGGGATGTGCATGGAGCACATCAGTGCTGCAAGCTTGGGCAAGTTCCCAAGAGAACCAGGAGGAGTTTTCTTGTGAGAAGGAGAAGATGGGTGGACCAGAGGCTTTGTGGTGCTGGCATGGGGGTGAATCTCCAGCCATTGGCTTGACTGCCACTGGGTACAGCAGGCGTCACACTGTGTCTGCTCGGGTGCAAAGATGCTGGTTTTTGTTCCCACAGGTCCTGCTGCGGGTCAAAGAATCTGAAATCCAGTATCTGAAGCAGGAGATCAGCTCTCTCAAAGACGAGCTGCAGACAGCACTGAGGGTAATGCCAGGGGTGGTTCTGCAGATCCTCTTACTGTGCTCTGCTCCTGAGTGTCTGTGCTTAGATTTCAGCCCATTTACACCTAGATTTGAAACCATATTTAATTTTTCCCTGAATGTAATTCAATACCCATTTTGGTGTCATCAGTAAAGCATTCCATGTATCAACTTAAGACTTGCCCCACAAAGGAGACAGTGTGGGAAAACATCCCTTTCAGCGTGATTTCCCCATTTACTGTCACATCAGATCAGATTTAAATGGCACAAACAATCAGTGTTAGAGATCTGCCCAGCCTTGCAGCAGTGGAACTGGTTTTCTCTGGACAAGCCAAGGCTAATTTCTGGGAATTCTGCTTGAATTCTGTGTCTTGGCTAAAATGAAAAGCCACAAGCAGCCCTGTAGCTGAGGGGCTGCACGCACGGGCAGCACCGTGTGCTGGCCCTTGGCTCTCAGCTCTCTGCCTGTCTCCATTCCCGCAGTCCCGGATCGCTGTTGGAAGCAGCTCCGAGGGCGTGTGTTGCCCTGGCCAAGCCTCTCTCCTGCTGCCAGCTCTTCTTCCACCGGCACTTGCCAAGCTCCTCTTCAGTGCATCCACAAACCCCTCGGCTCCAGCTCTGTCTGGCTGGCTCCATCGGGTTGTTCTTGTTCCCTTGCCAGGATAAGAAATACGCCAGCGACAAGTACAAAGACATCTACACGGAGCTGAGCATCGTGAAGGCCAAGGCAGACTGTGATATCAGCAGGTTGAAAGAGCAGCTGAAAGCAGCCACAGAAGCTCAGGGAGAGAAATCCCCTGTGAACACCACTGTATCGGGATATGGTCAGTCCTCCTCCAGCAGCTCTAAGCAGTCCTGGGTGTCCTGAGCTAACGAGGGAATCCTGGAGTAAAAACCCTTGTGCAGTAATGGGTGTGAGCGTAGGACTTGGCCTTCCAGTCCAAAGCTGATGGGCTTTGAAAGCCTTCTGGCATTTTGCATCAGGAAAACCTCATGATGCAGGGATGCCCAAAAGCCCCCTCTGCCCTTGGGGCAGCGCTAAGAGTCGGGTTCATCGGGGCACTTTCCTGGGCTGGGAAGGCAGAGCTCCAGCCCTGTCCTTGCAGGAAGGCAGTGGGCACCAGGCTAATCCCGCTTCTTTTACTTCTTCCCAGATATTATGAAATCAAAAAGCAACCCTGATTTCTTGAAGAAAGACAGATCCAGTGTTAGCCGGCAACTAAGGAATATCAGGTCAAAGGTGAGCTCAGATATCCTGCCCAGTGGGATGGGAATGAGGAATGCCCAGCATTTCTCTTCAGTGGGGATCCCAAGTGGGAAGAAATGGGCAGGGGAACAAAATTAAGAACTTCCCAGCCACTAGTGCTAGCCTGGATGTTTTTTTACTGCAAAAGGACTGACTGTGCAGCCAGGCAGGGCCCACGCCCCCACTCTGGACCCTGCTCAGATGGAGGCACGAAGCTGCTCCCTGGTTGGAAAAAAGGCTGAAGTTCGCCTTGTTCTTTGGTCTTTCACAGGAGGACCATCCAAGTATCTGCTCCCTCTTTTCAGCTGAAATATAGGTGGAAATGTGCACATCATTCTAATTTTAGTGTTCATCACTGCAAGATTTTTTGTCTTTATGTGTATCAGCAATGCCTGAATCCTGGGCATATTTAACACATGCTTTGCTTGTGTGTTAACATGGTGCAGATGGCCTTGTGCTTCTGTGGTCCTTCTGTGCTTGCTGTTGATCCCAAAAGCCCAGTGATGCTGTGCCGAGCTCTCCTTGGCAGCAGGTTACATCATGTGGGACCGCAGGGATAAGGAAGGGCAAATAATGCTGATGAGGAGTCAGCATTAAACATAGGGCAGTTGGGAGGAAGCTCAGCATGAGCAAACCTCCTTTGCCTCTCACCTGGTGTCTCATGCTGATGTTTGAAGTGGTTGGGCCCTTGCAGGGCAGGCAAAATAGTTTGAGCTCAGTGCCCATATGGGGAAACACTCGGAGCTCTGCGAGCAGCAGCTCCTCAGCTCGGGGCATCTGCACTGCAGCCAGTGAACAGAGACTTCTGCACATTTTGGGGCAGCCCAGACCTGCTGAGCCACTCTGATGTTGGGTTTCCCTTCACCACTTCAACTCAGATCATTTTCTGTGTGGTCCCTATGTGTGTTGCTTGGTGGGGAAGGAGAGTAGAGGAAGCAGGGGCTGTGCCAGGGCATCGCTGCGGGACGGGGGGCTCGGGCTGCGCCAGCGCAAATTCATTTGGGATTTATGAGCTTCTTTTGTTTTTGTTTTGTTTGTTTGTTTTTTGTTTTATTTTGCTTTTTCCTTCAACAGTCCGTTATTGAGCAGGTCTCATGGGATAACTGAAATGAACCCGAGTCCAGGTTCCCTGCCACGTAGGTAAACACACGGCACCCGCCAGCGCCACAGCCGCCACGGGAGCGGCCCAACCTCTGCATGCACTGCTCACACCTCCCTGCCAAACCAGAGCCCTCCTTCTCTTAATGACTGACTGGTTTATTCACTGCTAATTCTTTTCCTGGGCGAAGGGGAGGGGAGAAGTCAGTGTACCCAAGATCCGTGTGAAACGCAGTCTCTCTGCCCCTTCCCTGGGGAATACGGCTTTTTGTCTTCCTGCTCTTCCCACCCTCACCAACACAGCTCATCATCACGGGGAGGATTTGGACGTGGTGGGGCACGTTTTCCTGTTTACTGTGTTGGGAGTGTGGGACACTTGAGTGTGCATGCCTGAATGACTCTGCATGCCTCAGACTAAACTCCAGCACTGTCCAGGTCTCATAGGAAAACACCTGTTTTGCTGTTAGCCAGGTGCAGGAATAGTCAGGGATGCCTTTAAGTGTACTTCCCATAACAGCCTGGAGCATGGAAAATGGTCTCAGCCACCTCAGCTGCAGAGGGAATGTCCTGGACTGTCCTAATTTCCTTTAGCCCCAGTTGCTGCTTTTTCAGGTTGATCCATGCCTGAGCAAGAGTCTTCCTTGCCCAGTAACCTTCTCCTCCTGCTCTCCATCCCTGAGCCTCCAAGGCTTCCAAGCTCATCCAGCAAAAGGAGGGAGCTGCTACAAAATGAGGCTGACTCTAATGAGCCAGACATCTCCATTAACTGGAGCAATAGTGAATTTCCTGGCCCATGGCAAAGACTGAGGTGGGAGCACCTGCAGAGGCAGGTTAGGAGAGGGGAGCTCCCAGCACAGTGAGTGGAGAGCCCCAGGAAGTCTGTTGGAAGATCCCTTTATCACAGATATCATCCTACATTAGTCTTACTTCATCAGGCTCTCCTCATCAGCAACTGAAATGGTTGTGGGACTGCCCGAGGGCTGAGTTTGCTGGAATTTGTGCCATCAGGCAGAACAGTCTGATGATTCCTGCTGTCTCTTTCCATCCACTGAGAAATCAGATGTGAGAAATGCATGAGCTGCTCCCATTTAAAGAGGCCCAAAGTAAACTTCCTTTAGGAAGTGTGTGCTCAGAGACTCTCATCCCAGGAGACTCTGCTGCCCGTTGGAAAGAGAGCACACAGCGTTTGGAAATTCAATCCAATTTAGTGCTTTCATTTCCGTGCTGCCTGGCAAAGCCCTTCTGTGTTTGTGGGCCTGTGGGAGGAAAAACATTTCCAGAAATACAGTAACCATGGGAATCTGCACAACCTTGGGGCAAGTTTATCATGGAGTCCTGCCTTGATAAATACATGGGAAGGAAAACGCAGCCCAGAAGTCCAACCTGCTGCTGGGGTAGAACAGTCCTCTGGCACCACAGCCAGGGAAGGGAAAGGAGAAGGGGAGGTGTCTGCCTGATAGTAGGATCATGGAATCACAGAATGGGTTGGGTTGGAAGGGATGAAAAATCATCCTGTTCCAACCCCCTGCCATGGGCAGGGACACCTTCCACTATCCCAGGCTGCTCCAAGCCCCATCCAGCCTGGCCTTGGACACTTCCAGGGATCCAGGGTCAGTCCCAGCTTCTCTGGGCACCCTGTGCCAGGGCCTCCCCACCCTCACAGGGAAGAATTTCTTCCCAGTATCCCACCTAACCCTGCCCTCTGACAATGGGCAGCTGTTCCCTCTTGTCCTGTCACTCCAGGCTCTCATCCAGAGTCCCTTTCCAGCTCTCCTGGAGCCTCTTTAGGCTCTGGAAGGGGCCTAAGGTCACCTTGAACCTTCTCTTCTCCAGGCTGAACAATTCCAGTTCCCTCAGACTTTCCTCCTAGAAGCTGATTGATTTCCATCCCTCCAGTCTATGCCTTTGAAAGTGCCAATTCTTGGTCTGTAAAGCAAATAGTGTTCCAGCTGCAGCATGAATTCTTTGCAAGTTCCAAGGACTGGGCTGGCAGGCAGAGCTCTGGGGTGGGGACAGGCAGTGGGGCACAGAGGGCAGAGCCTTGGCAGTTTCTAGGGATGTCTGTGCCTCCTCATCTAGAGGACCAACTCACCACCTAATGCTTTGCTCTCCTCAATCTCTTGTGCCACGGGTTTGGGGCTGCAGGAAGGGGGGTGCTGGTGCATCCCCTCAGGCTGGTTTTAATTTAAAGCTGTCCTGCAGGAGTCAGGCAATTTGTTTCTGGGTTTCTGCCTCTCTCAGTGCTGTGCTACTGAGTCCCCATGTGTAGGTGATGGATTTTACAATTCCAAATGCTGGGGGGCTGCTGGCCAGCTGAGAGTTGTGCCTAGAAATCTGGATTGGGTCAGCCATCAGAGCCTGCCAGACCTGAACAGCATTTAGGAGTCCTCTGTCTAACCCTGGGCTGTCGAGGCATCCTTGGCTTGGAAGAGTCCCAGGGTGGGGTGAGAGAAGGGGTGGGATGGTCGCTGGCAGCACACAGCAGTTTCCAGGGTTTCTTGAGCAAATCCTGCACGGAGTGGAGCCAGGACTGTCCCCAGGGGTGCCGCAGTGGTATGGGAGGCAGGGCAGGACCAGCCTCTAGGTCCCGCTCAGCATCCTGGGGCTCCCCCCGCTGGAATTGCCCCATCCAGCAGTGCCCTGTGGGCTCCGGGGGTCATTCCCAAGTCAGCTAATCCCGCTTGCAGCATGAAGTGCCTCTCATTCGCTTCTGGTTCGTCGCCTGGTTCGTTTGCAATCTCACCCTGTCTCGAGGCGCCACCCGCCAGTAACCGCCCTCCGTAACCGTGTGTTCTCTCTCCGCATGTCCCACTCACTAATCCTCCTCCTCCTCCGCCACGGAGCCCGTTCCTCGCTGCCACGTCTCCTCTGCCTGAGCATCGCTCCCTCCCCACGCTCCAGGCGCCCGCCCGTGCCCCAACGCTCTCTGTCTTTTGTCTCTCCCAGAGTCTGAAGGAAGGCCTGACTGTGCAAGAACGCCTGAAGCTTTTTGAATCCAGGGACTTGAAGAAAGACTAGTTCTCCCCGCTCCGCTTGACCACGCGCACCTCCCAGCTTGAGGCAGCACAGCACCAGCACCGTTTGTCTCTCGTTCCTTACGATGTCCTTGCTGTCGTTCGTCCTGACGCCCCGACGGGACCCGGCGCCGCGGTGGCGGTGCCCCCCCTCGCCTCCCTGGCTCCTTTCCCTGCTTGTGAGATGCTCCAGAGACTCTGAGAGGGAGAGGAAGGGATTGGAGTGGGGTTTCCTCCCCCCCCCCTCGGCGCTTTGTAGGAGAATCCTTTCTTTACTGTAAACCATTACACTAAGTGTCAGTATTAAGGCTCAGTAGCCTGTTAATAAGCTATAGCTCTGTCGGGAAGAGCGAGCAGGGCCTGGGTGGTGTCAGCCAGACCGAGCTCTTACTGCTGTCTAGAGACCCCGTGCTCAGAGCACACCAGGAGCCTGATCTAACCATTGATCTCGACTGCATTACTTGCACCTACAAGGGGGGAAAGCCGGGGGAAGCTGTCGGGCGGCGCGAGTCCGCGCCGGCGTCCGCAGCCTGGAGGTACAACACTGACATCTCGCTGGAGAAGGATGCAAGAAGTGACTCTCCTGCCCCGTGACTGTGCCGTATCCTGAATGTAGGTGCCACCGAAGCCTGGCAAGCTTTGGTGGCTGCCCGGGTGGTTATGGATGGGGAGCTGCAGCTACTGAAGTGCACCATCGAGTCGGCCCCGTCGGCGCGTCCTCGCTCCCGTCTCGCTGGTGGTCGGAGTTGGTGTTCCAGGGGCCGAGCTGTAAGATCACTTTCTTGCCTCTGTTAGATCAAGCCCAGCACTCTCTTTTTGTTTTTGTTTTTTTGTTTTTTTTTTTTTTTTTGCTGTTACTCCCTTCCTCTCATTGAATCCCGTGTATCCCAGGGTCTGTGCGCATGTGAAACTCCCTTTTCCTAGTCAAAGGAAAGTAGAGTAGAAAGTAGAGCCAATATTGACTGAAAATGCACAGTGCTCAATGCATATAATGCTCCTTTTTTACCAGCTTCTTGAATTCAACTCTTCTTGTCAGCAGGGCAGCTCCTATTTTAATTCTTTAATCTTTTCCTGAAATAAAAATCTCAAAACCAGTATGTGCTTCAGACCTTCTCAGTCCGAATAGCTTTTCTATTTAAAACATATAATTTAGCACCATGAGGGAGATAAATGCATACGAACCAAGGGATGAGGAGCTGGTAGCACTAGATGGTCACAGCCAGCTCAACAGAGGCTTCCTAGAATAAGCCTGTGCTGCTTTGCAGGTGTGGGCTTCATACCAGGATAAGTCTCAAGATGCCAACTGGAAGGATTCCACGTCCTGCCTCTCCACTCACCAGGGCTAAAGGAGACTCTGGAATGTTGCCTTCCCAGCCTGGTTAGGTGCTGAGTGACCATTTCAGGCTGGGCTGTGGAAGATACCCTGGCCTTGAGGCCAGCAGCTCCCGGTGCTTCCCTGCTGGTTTTGGGTCCAGTGGTTGGTACAGGCGAAGCTCTCAGAGCCCCACGGGGCTGGTGAGGCCACCCCCAGTCCTGCCAGGCTGGACCACAGCAGCTGCCAGAGTTACCTTCTTCCTCCTGGGAGCAGAATCTCTTTTCCAGCCACCAGATCCTCAGCAGGACACGGTGTCACTGAACCACGGTGGGAATCAGGCTCTTGTCCAGCTTGTGTGGCCTTGCCATGGCCAAGTGTCCAGCTTGGCACCTCACGGCAGGACTTGGCAGCCCGTCCTGCCCAGAGGAGCCCTGCTTATCCCAGAACCTTGCAGGGGGCAGAGCAGCTGTTCCTGCTGGGATGCTCTGTGTGCCTGGGTATGCATGGAGGTCCTGGAGATGGGAGCAGGGTAGGAAAGATTCTCAACCTGTCGGATACAAAGCCTTTCCCTCATCAGCAGTGCCCTCAGATGTGTGGGTGTGCAGCCAGTCACTGCATCCAAGTCCACCACAGCATTTCCATGATCTGGGCACTGGAGAACTTGGGAGCCTTCCTACTGTGACCCACCAGGATCAGCTCTCCAGCCACTTCATCCCTGCCTGCTCCAGGTCTGTGATGAGCTCTGATCTCCTGGCAGAGGCCACGGGAAGCAGCATGGATTTGGGATGGCACATGGGCCTTGTCATTGTCACTGCTCTTCCCTTGCAAGATGTCACTGGCTCTTGGAGAACACCTTCCTCCCCTTTTCTTTAGACTTAGGATGGGACTTTGTACTTTTTACCCAACCAAGCAGAACGTTCTGGTCTCCTTGCCTTGTGGACCCTGACCTTTCTTGGATACCTCAGCAAATCCTGCTCATGTGCTCCAGCTTGTAGGAGCAGATGTTTTCCATGGGGGGGTTGGGCTCATCTGGAAAAATTAATGGAGAATCTTGGTCTGCTGTCAGACAGGGCTGAGCAGTGGCCTTGACATGGTCAGGATCAGCTGCACCCTCTGGGGCAGTGTTCAGGAAGGCTGTTTGGGGTGTGTTTAGGGTGGGAGCTGTGAATTCTGGGGGTCACTGAGAGGAAGAGGAGGAAGGAAGGTGCCTTATGCAGCCAAATGTTCTGAACCCCTGCTGATGGTTCTGGGCTCACTCTGGTGAGTCTTGAGCATCTCTCCAAGGCAAGGGGCAGCACTTTACCTGTCTTTACAGTAAAGAAAAAGAACCTGCAGCACCAATAAACAGCCCCAAACTGAAATATTCCTGCCGAGCCAGTACTTGAAAATAAAGGGAGAATTCCTTTACTCATAGCAATGAACCTTAGTTATCCTCCTGCTTCTTCCTGCTCCAGGCTTCATCCACCTTTTGGGATTAATCAGTAGCTATTTAAATTAGAAAGTGTGGGCAAGCTGCTGCATTCTGCATCACTCCACACTATTGATAGCACCAAAAAGGGAGGTTTAGGAAAAGTCAAGTGCAGCGAAGGCACAGGTGTCTCCTTGTCGAGTCCAAGTAATCTTATTTTTCCTGAGTAAAATTTTCCTCCCATTTGCACCACCTCTCCTGAGCCAGACTGAATCCTTCTTTCAATGTCACTCTTTACCCATGTATTAAAAAAAGAAGCAAACTGTGTTCATTTGCTTCAAAAATAGAATTGCTTAGAATTGGTGCTTACTTGCAAACCAAAAAACTTCCCTTTTTTTCTGGTACCAGAGAACTGGGCTGCGGTAAAAGTGCTCACATTGCAAAATATGTCACTTTTGTACCTACTCTATTTGATGGCACTTCCACAAGACCTTTGCATATGTGTCCTGGTGTGGATACTCAGTTTGTCATGGACGCTCAAGCACATGCACACTCGCTGTGGTTTGCGTTTGCTCTGTACTTTTTTTAGGTAAAAAAAAAAAAGCTTTCTTATTCTTCTCTTTTTTTACAAACAAAAGTAATTTAATATCTTTATAGTATTCCAAGCGTGCAGTGTAAATATTTATTCCTCAGCAGTTTGCAGAGGGTTCTCTTTTGTGACCGAGTTGTGGGTTTGATTTTTAAGTCTTCTTGCAGCAGAGGCCCCACGTGTGGGTCGGGAGAGGAGGAATGAGTGTAATGTGTCCAACCCACCCCATCTGCCCTGATAAACTGCTTTTTTTGGGGGGGTTGAGGACTCTTATAAATACCTTTTCAAACCTTCTCTGCTGATCTATGCCTTTAGTTTCGAAGGTACCTGTCCGAAGATTGTGTACAGTCTGTTTGACCGCTGTAACCTACTTTGCTATAAATTTGGGGTATTTTTTTCCAGTCATAGGACTCAATAATCTTGTGTTTCAACACTGTGCGTGTGCAAACTGTGCCCTGTTGTTACAGAGAGCAACAACAACTCCCTGCCGAGCCACAGCTCTCCTGGCACAGCCACCTGGGGCTGTCGCAGTGAGCACAGCGAGCCCCTGGATTTGGGAAGCACCAGGAACACATTTGGGATGCCCTTGGGCTTCCCGAGGGAGCCACAGCCCCCACCCCCCCTGCACAGACACCCATCCCACAGCAACGTGGCCACGGGCTGTAACTCCCTGTGTAACTTCCAACACAGCGTGACCACAACAAGAAGATCCAAGGCACTGCTGCAGACACGGAGCACCAGGCTGGGAGCAACCACCTCAGTGTGAGGCTGCTGAGGAAACGGGGGGTGTGGGGTTTACTGGAGAGACCTGACAAGTTGGTACCAGCTGAACTAACCCAGCTGGCCCTGAACTCGTAAATAATGGGTGCAATTAGCATTATTTTCTGCATGCTTTCTTCACCCTGCGCGCAGGACGAGAACGCTCAGTGTTTGTTCTCACCTAGAGAAAGCAAAGCATGTAAAATACTGGAGGCTGTGGTAAGTAGGAAGCAGGAGTGCTCCGGCTTGGCCCGTGTCCACCTTCCTGGAGATCTGGATGCCTTGAGAGTTTAAAGAATCTTTTGGAAGGATGGAGGTTTGGGGGGAGGGAAGGAAGGTCTGTGAGGCTGTGGGTGGTGTCTGATGTGGCAGTTCAGGTATTGATGGTCAGTCTTCCTCCAGTGCCCTCAGAACAGCCTGGCCTTGGCTCTCTCCGGGCAGAGCTTCACCCGACTGACCAATGATGGGGACTCGTTCTGGGTCACATCTGGGCACTGTGTGTCTGGGAACAGCCCACTGAGGGGGAAGGAGTCATTTCCCAGAGTCGTTTCTGTGAGCCAGTCCTCAGCTCCATCAGAGCAGGGCCAGCGGGACCGGGCAGCGCTGGGATGCTGCAGCCTCAGGGCTCTCACACATCTTTTTCTTCCCCCTGCAAAGGGGAAGGGTGTGGAAGGCTCCTGTTTCTCCTTGTGTAGGAGTTCCTGTCTCCTTCCCTTCTCCCTTCCACTCCCAGTTTATCCCAGTGCTTTTTTAAGAGCCAACGTTCCTGATCAACTGCTCACTGTAATAGAAACGTTGCTTTTTCTCACTGTATTTATTCCTTACAAACCCTGTGTGACATGCTAGGCTCCCCTGGGTGTAGCTGATCATTTTTACTTTGTAAATATAATTACCTAACTTTACATTAACAATATGGTAATAAACTATTTTTGCACCACCCTTTGCATGCCGCGTGTGACAGGTTTATTTCTAAAAAAAAAGGAAGAACAGAGGTCAGAGCATGAAAAGGGAGGTGTTTGTTTTTACAGTCGCACTTCACAAAGGAAATGCAACAGGCAGCACTTGACAGCAATAATACATTTTAAGTAATACATTTTAATGTATATAATGTACATTATATATGTACATTATGTACATAATACATTAATGTACATCTTAATGTATATAAAATAATACATTTTAAATGCAGTGCTGCTAAATGGGATTTACTGGAGAATGACCTTCCCCAGGTGCTTCCCTACAAGTAACATCATTTTCTTTCCCCCATCATTTTCATTCCCAAATGCAAACTTTCTCAGAAGAGGACAAATCTAAAATCTGGGGATGTCCATGTAGATCTTAATAGTATCTTAATATCTTAAGGATCTACAGGAATTGGAATGCAAAAGTCAGATGAGGCTGTTCATGTTTTCTGTGAAAATGGTTTATTTAACAGTGCCAGTCACAGCACTACTGGTAACAAAACTGGTAACAATGTCAAAACTTCTTTTCGTTTTGAGAGATATTAAGGCACTTTCTATTCAGTATAAATCAATTCTTACACAGACACTATTTAAGAGTTGGAAATTCTTAGGTTTACATCATCTTTGCTGCACACTGAGCAAATGTCACCTCCCTCCCCTCACTGTCCCCAGGCTGGTGCTGCCAGGTGAGGACACAGACCATGGCATGGTGTCCCAACACCTGAAAGAACCAGGGTTTCCTCACCTAAAGTGGGTGACCCAACTCCAGCTGTGTCTGCTCTGCAGATAAACACTGATCCCAAAGAACCAATTCTCTCATTTCCTTCCAGACTCCCCTACACTTCCTTGCTGGAAGAGAAGCTGTCATTACCATCTCTGCTCATGCTTTTACACCAGAGCTCTGCTAACCTTTAACCAAAAGAAAAAAGTACACAATCAAAGCTTAAAAATTTTTGCTATTTTCCACGGATTTCCTTTCACCAACTTTCAGCAATTAATGCCAACAAGAAATGTAACTGAGGCACTTAATCTATAAAAACTCTTAACTGTGCTGCAGCCCTCTTATCGCTCCTTCAGTTATGGTGCAAAGGAGCCCTTGGGCTACAATTCCATTTGGAATTGGCTACAATTCCATTCCATATCCCAAGTTGGTCCCTTGTACCACTGAAACACACGCTCAGCACTGTATGAACACATCTGGCCAGCACCAGGGCACAGCAACGAGCCTGCCCAAAGTCTTAATGCCCATGAATGCAGCTCTGTCACTGTCACCCTCACAACCAGTCGTGTCACTCCCTCTAGCACGGGAATGACCCACAGCAAGGGATCTGTGCCATTTTAGGGCAGAGAACACTTCTCTGGAGACAATTACCAAAGTTACACCCAGAAGGACAAAACAAGGATGCTTACACGTAATAATAAAATCTGTGGGTGTTACCATGCTCCACTAGCCCTGCGAGGCAGCTCAATCATTTACAGCCTTTCGGAAAAAAACTGTAATTGGCAGGATTGTACTCCTCCCAAATCCTTTCAAACTCATCCTGAAAAGCCTTCACATACTCGGCGTCCTCCACGACCAGCACATTCTCCCGGTTGCTCTGGATGGCCTGGGTGGTCCAGTTGAGGGAGCCGGTGATGAGCATCCTCCGGTCCACGATGGCGAACTTATGGTGCATGTACCCGCTGTGCTGGTCGTGGCGCACCTGGATCCCTGCGGAGACACAGACACCGGATCAGGGCCCACCGCGCCCCGACCGCGCCACGGCCGCCCCCGCTGCTCGGCTCCGCCCCCCGCTGCTCGGCTCCGCCCCCCGCT
>WAAG01043213.1:0-18939 GCA_013390105.1 Tichodroma muraria | reverse complement strand
GGGAGTTCTTCTGAAGTGACAAGAGGTAATTTAAAAAAAGTTTCTGACCGTGTTTTTTTTCACCAAAAGCGATGAGATCAAGCTACAAATTGTTCTAATTGATGTATCTGCAACCACAATCACCCCTGAGATGGCATAATTAGCCGCATCAATATTTAAGGAATAAAAGCGATGCCATTAAGCGCACAACAGCTGGCAGCTCAAAAAAACCTGTCCTATGTGCTGGCAGAAAAGCTGGCTCAGCTGATCTTAGCGGGTAAATATGCCCCAGGTAGCATCCTGCCCAGCGAGATGGAGCTGGGGGATCAGTTTGGTGTAAGCCGTACCGCCGTTCGCGAAGCGGTAAAAACATTAACGGCGAAAGGGATGGTGCTTCCACGCCCGCGCATTGGCACCCGCGTTATGCCTCAGGGGAACTGGAACTTTCTCGATCAGGAGTTACTCACCTGGTGGATGACCGAAGATAACTTTAATCAGGTCGTCGATCACTTTCTGGTCATGCGCAGCAGTCTTGAGCCTCAGGCCTGTCTGCTTGCCGCTACGCTCGGCACAGCAGAGCAAAAAGCGCAGCTCAATACTTTTATGGAAGAGATGGTGGATCTGAAAAAGCACTTTAACCGCGAGCGCTGGATAGAGGTCGATATGGCCTGGCATGAACATATCTATAATATGAGCGGAAATCCTTTCCTGACCTCCTTTGCTTCTTTATTCCATTCTGTGTACCACACTTACTTTGCCTCTATCACACAGGATGAGGTGGTGAAGCTGGATCTGCATCAGGCGATAGTCGATGCCATTCAGGAAAGCGACGGGCAGCGAGCCCTGAGTGCGTGCCAGGCGTTGCTGGCCGCGCCAACCCACCAGCAGGTAAATAAATGACAGAGAAAAAAGCACGCAGTATGGCCGGATTGCCGTGGATTGCAGCCATGGCGTTCTTTATGCAGGCACTGGATGCCACTATCCTCAATACCGCCCTTCCCGCAATAGCCCAAAGCCTTAACCGCTCCCCACTGGCGATGCAATCCGCCATCATCAGTTATACCCTGACGGTGGCAATGCTCATTCCGGTCAGCGGCTGGCTGGCCGATCGTTTCGGCACGTGCAAAGTGTTTATGCTGGCGGTGACGCTGTTCACCCTCGGTTCTCTGGCTTGCGCCCTCTCTACCTCTCTGACGGAACTGGTTATCTTCCGCGTTCTACAGGGGATAGGCGGCGCGATGATGATGCCCGTCGCGCGTCTGGCGTTATTGCGCGCCTATCCGCGCAGCGAACTGCTCCCGGTGCTCAACTTTGTGACTATGCCGGGGCTGGTCGGCCCGATACTTGGCCCGGTTCTCGGCGGCGTACTGGTGACCTGGGCAAGCTGGCACTGGATCTTCCTGATTAATATTCCGATTGGTGTGGCAGGGCTAATCTATGCCCGCAAATATATGCCGAACTTCACCACACCACGACGCAGCTTTGATATGGGCGGCTTCTTCCTGTTTGGCCTGAGCCTGGTCCTGTTCTCCAGCGGGATGGAGCTGTTTGGCGAGAAAATCGTAGCGACGTGGCTGGCGCTGGCCATCATTCTTAGCGGTATTCTGCTGTTCCTTCTATATATCCGTCATGCGCGTCGCCATCCGACACCGCTTATCTCTTTATCTCTGTTTAACACCCGAACGTTTTCCGTCGGGATCGCGGGCAATATTGCCTCGCGTCTGGGCACGGGCTGCGTACCGTTCCTGATGCCGCTGATGCTCCAGGTCGGTTTCGGCTATCCGGCCCTGATTGCTGGCTGCATGATGGCCCCCACAGCGATGGGCTCAATTCTGGCAAAATCGACGGTCACGCAGGTGCTGCGCTGGTTTGGCTATCGTAAGACGCTGGTTGGCGTGACGATCTTTATTGGATTGATGATTGCGCAGTTCTCCCTGCAATCTGCGGCGTTACCCATCTGGATGCTGATCCTGCCGCTGTTTGTGCTGGGTATGGCCATGTCGACGCAGTTTACGTCGATGAACACCATCACCCTTGGGGACCTCACCGACGAGAATGCCAGCAGCGGCAACAGCGTACTGGCGGTCACTCAACAGCTGTCGATCAGCCTCGGGGTTGCCGTGAGCGCGGCGGTACTGCGGTTTTATGAAGGGTTTGACGGTACAAATACCGTTGAGCAGTTCCACTATACCTTTATCACCATGGGCGCGCTTACCGTGGTATCGGCGGTGGTCTTTATGTTGTTAAAACCAAAAGACGGCCGGAACCTGATCAAAGAGCGTCACAAAGAGAAGGCTAAACCGAACCGCGTTCCATCAGAACAGGAGTAAGCTGCAAACGTTGCTGTTGCAGCGTGGGCTGGGCCATGCGGTGGATCAACACATCGATGGCCAGCTCGCCCAGTTCATCCTTCGGCTGATGGATGGTGGTCAGTGGGGGCGTCATGTAGCGCGCCAGTTCGATATCATCGTAACCGACGATCGCCATGTCGTCCGGAACACGTAATCCCGCCTGATACAGCGCCTGATAAGCTCCGAATGCCATCGCATCGTTACCGATAAACACCGCCTGCGGGCGCGGCTCTTGCGCCAGCAGTTTCTGCATTGCTTCAAATCCACCATTAAATTCGAAATCGCCGGTGATGCGATAGCCATCAGGAATGGCAAGCCCCGCCCGTTCCATGGCCGAAAGATAGCCTTCCAGACGCAAGCGCGCCGGGGTTTTATCCAGCGGGCCGGTAATACAGGCAATGCGGGTATGACCTTTGTCGATCAAATGCTGAGTCGCCATATCGCCACCCAGCAGCGAGTTATCCTGGATCAGATCGCTGGTGCCATCGAACGGCGCCCAGTCCATCATGACCGTAGGAATAGAAGGGTAGCGCTGAATGATCTCTTTCGAGGGTTGATGCGTTTCGGTACAGAGCAGCAGCAGCCCGTCGACGCGTTTTTGCATCAGCGTCTCCAGGTTTCGGTTCATGCGCTGCTCATCGCCTTCGGTATTGCACAGCACCAGGCTGTAGCCGCGCTCGAAGCAGCTGCGCTCCACGCCGCGCACCAGTTCAGAATAAAAAGGGTTGGTACTGGCGGTGATCAGCATGCCGATGGTGCGCGTCTGGTTAAGCTTCAGGCTGCGGGCCAGCGCAGACGGCGCATAGTTGAGTTCTTTAATTGCAGCGTCAACTTTCTCCCGAATCGCCTCGCTGACGAAGCGATCCTTATTGATAACGTGGGAGACAGTCGAGGTAGAAACGCCCGCCATACGGGCGACATCTTTCATTGTGGCCAAGCGTTACCCCTGCTGACTTAAGAATTCATCAATCTCTTTACGCCATGGAACAGAAGGCTGAGCGCCTTTACGCGTCACCGCAATCGCGGCGGCGGCATGCGCGAAGCGAATCGCGTCATCCATTGCTTTTCCTTCCAGCAGCGCCGTTACCAGCGCACCGTTGAAGGTGTCACCTGCGGCGATGGTATCAATGGCTTTGACCTTAAAGCCCGGTACGCGACGGCCTTCGCCATTGACGCTAGCCCACACCCCACGGCTGCCGAGGGTGATGATCACGGTGCCGATGCCTTTATCATGCAGCGCAAGCGCGGCACGCGCGGCATCGTCATCATTTTCGACACGGATACCCGTCAGCTTTTCCGCTTCGGTTTCGTTCGGGGTGATGATATCCACCAGCGCCAGCAGCTCGTCTGATAATACACGGGCAGGCGCCGGGTTAAGTACGACAGACGTATGATTTTCATGCGCAATTTTCGCAGCGGCCAGCACGCTTTCAACCGGTGACTCCAGCTGCATCAGCAGAGCTTCCGCTCCGGCGATGATTCCACGCTGCGCTTCGACGCGTTCAGTCGTTAACGCGGCATTAGCCCCCGCATGAATACCGATGACATTCTCACCTTCCGCATTGACGAAAATCAGCGCCACGCCGGTAGATTCCCCTGCAACCACGCTGACGGGTGCGATGTCGATGTTGTCGCTTGCCAGCTGTTTGCGTACGCGCTCGCCGGTATCGTCATCACCCGTACAGGCGATAAACGCGATATTTGCCCCGCTGCGTCCGGCGGCAACTGCCTGGTTTGCACCCTTACCGCCGAACGCGACCTGATACTGATTGCCGGTGACGGTTTCGCCCGGAGTGGGGAACGTTTCAAGGTTAAGAATGTGATCGGCATTGATACTGCCAAGGACGACGAGGTTGCCTGCGGTTTTCATGTATTGAGGTGTCCATCTGAGAGCGCCACCGGTATTACCCGGTGGCGTATGCCACACTTTTCTTTTATTTGGTGTCCCTCAGGCAGCCAGCGACTGCCTGAATCGCCTTTACTGCTTAATGACCAGTTTCAGGTCAACAGGATATTTGGCCTGAACTTTTTCGCCCTTCAGCACTTTATCGGCAGTTTGCAC
This sequence comes from Tichodroma muraria, assembly GCA_013390105.1. Classification (NCBI taxonomy): domain Eukaryota; kingdom Metazoa; phylum Chordata; class Aves; order Passeriformes; family Sittidae; genus Tichodroma; species Tichodroma muraria. The sequence continues at coordinate 14,547 of WAAG01043213.1, read as the reverse complement.
GCCAGTCGCGCCAATCTGCTCAGGCAGCTGAGCAATGGTCGCAGCCAGTTTGCCATCATTTACTGCTTTTTCACCATCCGGCGTGCCGTCAAATCCGACAACCATCACATCTGATTTACCCGCAGTCTGGAGCGCACGCAGCGCACCGAGCGCCATTTCGTCGTTCTGTGCGAATACCGCCTGCACATCAGGATGCGCGGTCAGCAGGTTCTGCATGACGTTCAGACCCTTTGTACGGTCGAAGTCTGCCGGCTGGCTCGCCAGCACGTTAAATTTGTGCGCCGCTACAGCCTGCTGGAAACCTTCACCACGTTCACGGGCCGCGGAAGTCCCGGCGATACCCTGCAACTCGATCACTTTCGCGCCTTCACCTGCTTTCTTCGCGATGTAGTCACCGGCGATTTTACCGCCCAGTACGTTATCAGACGCAATATGGCTAACAACGTCGCCTTTGGTCGCCTGACGGTCCAGGGTGATTACCGGGATCTTCGCCTGGTTTGCCATCTTCACGGCGTTACCGACCGCGTCGGAATCGGTTGGGTTGATCAGCAGGATTTTGGTACCACGAACGGTTAAGTCCTGAACGTTAGCCAGCTCTTTCGCCGGGTTGTTCTGAGAATCCAGCACCACCAGGTTGTAACCCAGTTTGTCTGCTTCTTTCTGCGCGCCATCCTTCAGGGAGACGAAGAACGGGTTGTTCAGGGTAGAGACAACCAGCGCGATGGTGTCCTTCGCCATGGCGTTAGCACTTACGGTTGCGCTCAGCGCGACAGCAGAAACCAGGGTAGCCAGTTTTTTCATGTTCATATCTAAGATGTCCTGTAGTGTCGTCAGTTACTGTTTTTTGTTGTCTACCAGTACCGCCAGCAAAATCACCACTGCCTTAACGATCATCTGGTAATAGGAGGAAACACCTAACAAATTCAAGCCATTATTCAGGAAACCGAGGATCAGTGCGCCGATCAATGTCCCAACAATGCGACCTTTACCGCCCGCAAGGCTCGTACCACCCAGAACCACTGCCGCGATGGCATCCAGCTCATAGCCCGTACCCGCCGTTGGCTGCGCGGAAGAGAGGCGCGCCACTTCGATGATGCCCGCCAGAGATGCCAGCAGACCGCACAGGGAGTAAACGATAATTTTAACTTTGTTGACGCTAATACCGGACAGACGCGTTGCCGATTCGTTACCGCCCAGCGCATAAATATAACGACCCAGACGGGTATGATGCAGCATGTACCATGCCGCCAGGAAGACGATAGCCATGATCCAGACCGGGGTCGGGATACCCAGAGGGCGTCCGATACCAAACCAGCCAAACAGATCGGCGTTTTCGGTAAAGCCGGTATTCACCGGGCTACCGTTGGTGTACACCATGGTGACGCCGCGCAGCAGCAGCATCATCACCAGCGTGGCAATAAACGCCTGTACGCGGCCTTTTGCCACAATCACGCCGGTTACCGCGCCAATTGCCGCGCCTGCCGCCAGCGCAGCAGCAACGGCTACCAGCGCGTTGACCTCAATACCGACAATCGACGCGGCAATCGCACCGGTGAGCGCCAGCAGGGAACCGACGGACAGATCGATACCCGAGGTCAAAATCACCAGCGTCATCCCCACCGCCATAATGGCGTTGACGGAGGTCTGCTGAAGAATATTGAACAGGTTATTAACGGTAAAAAAGTTCGGGCTCATGGTCGAGACAATCGCGATCAGCACCAGCAGGGCAATCAGCGATTTTTGTTCCATCAGCCATGCCTTTGTGAAATAGCGGCGACCAGAAACAGCCTGGGTAGTCATCTTCTTACTCCTGATTCACGCGATTAAGCTTGCCCACAGCGGCAGCCATCAGAACTTCCTGGGTGGCCTGCTCGCGAGTGAATTCACCACCGAGATGCCCTTCATGCATGACGATAATGCGATCGCTCATGCCTAATACTTCTGGCATCTCGGAAGAGACCAGAATGATGCTCAGACCGTCGGCCTTGAACTGGTTAATCAGCTGATAGATCTCTTTTTTCGCGCCCACGTCAACGCCGCGAGTTGGCTCATCGAGGATCAGTACTTTCGGGCGCGTCATCAACCCGCGGGCAATCGCCACTTTCTGCTGATTACCGCCGGACAACAGGCCAATCGCCTGCTCCATCGATGGGGTTTTAACGTTAAAGAGACGGATAAAATCGCTGACCGCCTGCTGCTCATCTTTGTGTTTCAGGCTGCCGCCGCTGCGGCTGAAATAGCGTAGCGCGGTCAGGGACATGTTCTCTTTTACCGACATGCCCAGCACTAAGCCGTCACGCTTACGGTCTTCGGAGATATAGACAATGCCGTTCGCCAGGCCATCCTGCGGCGAGCGGGTGACCACCTCATGGCCGTCAAGGGTAACGTAGCCGCTGGTGCGCGGCAGTGCGCCATAGAGCACTTTCATCAGTTCGGTACGTCCCGCGCCCATCAGGCCCGCGACGCCAAGGATCTCGCCCTTGCGCAGGGTAAAGGAGACGTCATCCACGCCCGGCCCGCAGAGGTTATCCACCTTCAGGCGGATCTCTCCTGGCGCTTTGTCCAGACGCGGATACTGGTCTTCGAGCTTACGTCCCACCATCATTTCAATCAGAGAATCTTCGGTCAGCGTGGCCACTTCACGCTCGGCAATGAACTGCCCGTCGCGGAAGACGGTGACGTCGTCGCAGATCTCGAAAATTTCTTTCATGCGGTGAGAGATATAGACAATGCCGCGCCCCTGGGATTTCAACTCACGGATCACGCGGAACAGGGATTCGGTTTCGGTATCGGTCAGGGCGTCGGTCGGTTCATCCATAATGATGACCTTCGACTCGAAGCTCAGCACCTTCGCGATCTCCACCATCTGCTGATCGCCGATGGAAAGGTCGCCCACCAGTCGGTCGCTCTTAAAGCGCAGATTCAGCTTCGCCAGCAGTTTGTCCGCTTCGGCATACATGGTTTTCCAGTCGATTTTGCCAAACCGGTTCACGAACTCACGGCCGAGGAAGATGTTCTCCGCAATGGTGAGCTGCGGGATCAGGTTCAGCTCCTGGTGGATGATGCCAATGCCCGCTTCCTGAGAGGATTTCGGGCCGTTGAAGGTGGTCTCTTTACCCAGCCACAGCAGCGAACCGGCATCGCGTTGATAGATACCGGTCAGCACTTTCATCATGGTGGATTTGCCCGCGCCGTTTTCGCCCACCAGCGCCATGACGCGCCCGGAATAGACGTTCAGCGCCGCGCCAGAGAGGGCTTTAACGCCCGGGAACGACTTATCGATCCCTTTGAGTTGCAGTAATGCGTCCATGATGGCCTCAGAAGGTGACGCCAGCACAGAGAATGATATTCGCATACGGGGAACACTCCCCGCTGCGAATCACCGCCTGACTGTCTGCGGTTTGTTGTTTGAACTGCTCGTGCGTTGTGTAACGAATTTCTATGGTGTTTCCCTGGTGCTGTTGCAGTTGCTCAATGTGGCTGAGCAACGTTTCGTGGAGTTGCGGATTATGTTGTTTGATTTCCGCCGCGAGAATGGCCGCCTCAACCTGCATCTCCGCCGTCACGACTTCCAGTACCTGCATGAACGAGGGTACGCCCTGCGTTAACGCCATATCGACACGGGTTGTGCTGCGCGGAACCGGTAAGCCTGCATCGCAAACCACCAGCGTATCGGTATGCCCAAGACGGGAAATCACCGATGATATTTCTGAGTTGAGTACTGTGCCTTTCTTCATTTTTTGCTCCACTAGCGAAACGTTTCGCTAAAAACAGTGTAGCCGCAGAAGTGTTCAGAAAACCATCATGACGTAACGGATTTGTGATCGGCGTCGAAACGTTTCGCTAAGTGAAATGCAAAGGAGGTAAATGCAAAACGGTAACCGTCAGGTTACCGTTTTTTATGGTTGCGCCCTCTCCCTGTGGGCTGAGGGTTCCCCACAAATTAATGCGAGCACTGAGCAATCCCCTCGCCCCTCCGGGGAGAGGGGCTGGGTGAGGGCATCAGGCCGCACTGAGAATTAAATCTCGACCTGCGTCCCCAGCTCAATCACGCGATTGGGCGGGATCTCAAACTGGTCAGGCGCACGCAGGGCGTTACGTTGCAGGATGAGATACAGCTTGCCGCGCAGGCGCAGATACCATGGGCGCTTGCCGATGATCAGCGACTCGTGGGACATAAAGAACGACGTCTCCATCATGCGGCAGCTCAGCCCTTCCAGACCGCAGCGGTGGAATACTTCTTCCACGTTCGGCGTTTCGCGCCAGCCATAGCTTGCCACCACGCGCCAGAAGGTCGGCGACAGCTGCTCAATCTGTACGCGGCGCACGTTGTGTACATACGGCGCATCTTCGGTGCGCAGCGTCAGCAGGATCACGCGCTCGTGCAGCACTTTGTTGTGCTTAAGATTATGCATCAGTGCAAACGGGATCACGTTCAGCGCACGAGACATATACACCGCCGTACCCGGCACACGCACCGGCGGGGATTTCTCCAGCGAGGCGATCATCGCCTCCAGAGAATTACCGTGCTCATGCATACGTCGCAGCAGGCGGAAACGTTCGCTCTTCCACGTCGTCATCACGATGAACATCACCAGACCCAGCGTCAGCGGCAGCCAGCCACCGGAGACAATCTTATCGAGGTTCGCAGAGAACAGCGGTACGTCGATACAGAGGAAGCCAACCAGGATCAGCCCCACGAGGAACTTATTCCAGTGCCAGTTACGGTACGCCACGGTGGTAGAGAGAATAGAGGTCAACACCATCGTTCCGGTCACCGCGATACCGTACGCCGCCGCCAGGTTACTGGAGTGCTCGAAGCTGACGATAACAATCACCACCGCGAAATAGAGCAGCCAGTTGACGAACGGAATGTAGATCTGGCCTGACTCCATCTCAGAGGTATGGATAATGCGCATCGGCGAGAGATACCCCAGACGCACGGCCTGACGCGTCAGGGAGAATACGCCGGAAATAACAGCCTGAGAGGCAATGACCGTCGCCAGCGTCGCCAGGATCAGCATCGGAACCAGCGCCCAGTCCGGCGCCAGCAGGAAGAACGGGTTTTTAATCGCTTCAGGATGGGCAAGCAGCAGCGCGCCCTGGCCGAAGTAATTCAGCACCAGTGAAGGCAGAACAACGCTAAACCAGGCGACGCGAATTGGGAGTTTCCCGAAGTGGCCCATATCTGCATACAGCGCTTCAACACCGGTAATGGAAAGCACTACCGCGCCCAGCGCCACAAACGACACCACTTTATATTCCAGGAAGAAATGCACCGCCCACATTGGGTTCAGCGCGTGCAGGACATCCGGGTTGGCAATAATACTGCGTAAGCCCAGCGCCGCCAGGATCAGGAACCAGGCCAGCATAATAGGCGCGAACAGCTTACCCACCAGCCCGGTACCGTGTTTTTGTATAGCAAACAGCAACGTCAGCACGATAATAGCGAGTGGCACCACCCACGTATCAAGCTGAGGCGCGACAATCTCCAGCCCCTCTATGGCCGACATCACCGAAATCGCTGGCGTAATCACGACTTCCCCATAGAAGAAGCTGCCGCCAATCAGGCCAATGATGACCAGCACGGAGGTCATTCTTGCAGACGTATTGCGCCCAGCAAGGGACATCAGGGTCAGAATACCGCCCTCGCCCGCGTTATCAGCCCGCATAACGAAAGAGAGATACTTAAGGGAGACCACCAGTATCAGCAGCCAGAAGATGAGCGAGAGGAAACCAAATACGGCGTCACGCTCTACACCAAAACCAAACTGACCGGACAAACATTCACGAAGCGTATAAAGCGGGCTGGTGCCGATATCACCGTAGACAACCCCGATCGCTGCAAGCGTTACTGCGGGTAATGATTGCTTATTATCAGTGCTCATAGACTAGTCTTTTCGTTTGAATAACAAATGTGTGCTTAGTCCCTTGGCCCACAAAAAGCGCACAGTATGCACGATTCAATGCAAAATCGTACCCCTAAATGCAGCCGCATTAATGTAGCGCAAAGAAAATAGCGCCGCACTTCAGCCTATTACCAGGCCAGACCGAAACGTCTATACTCGCTTCAATTAGCCGCCACGACGGCGAAAGGATGCAAAACTATTATGGCTCACTCACATTTATTAGCAGAAAGAATTTCCCGCCTCAGCAGTGCGCTGGAGAAAGGCCTTTACGAGCGTAGCCACGCCATTCGCCTCTGTTTACTGGCGGCGCTGAGCGGGGAAAGCGTGTTTCTGCTGGGTCCGCCGGGCATTGCCAAAAGTCTGATCGCACGCCGCCTCAAATTCGCTTTCCAGAACGCTCGCGCATTCGAGTATTTGATGACGCGTTTCTCCACGCCGGAAGAAGTTTTCGGCCCGCTCTCCATTCAGGCGTTAAAAGATGAGGGACGCTATGAACGTCTGACGGCGGGCTATCTCCCGGAAGCGGAAATCGTCTTTCTTGATGAGATCTGGAAAGCCGGCCCGGCCATTCTGAATACCCTGCTGACGGCAATCAACGAACGCCGCTTCCGCAACGGCGCGAGCGAAGAGAAGATCCCCATGCGGTTGCTGGTGGCCGCGTCTAACGAACTTCCCGAAGCCGACAGCAGCCTTGAAGCGCTGTATGACCGCATGCTGATCCGCCTGTGGCTGGATAAAGTCCAGGACAAATCGAACTTCCGCTCAATGCTGGTAAGCCAGCAGGACGAAAACGAAAATCCGGTGGCACCATCATTACAGGTCACGGACGAAGAGTATGACCAGTGGCAGGAAGAGATAGGCAAAATTAAGCTGCCCGATGCCGTCTTTGAGCTGATCTTCATGCTGCGCCAGCAGCTTGATTTATTGCCCTCCGCGCCGTACGTCTCCGACCGTCGCTGGAAAAAAGCCATTCGTCTGCTTCAGGCAAGCGCCCTGTTCAGCGGCCGCGATGCTGTCGCCCCCATCGATCTGATCCTGCTGAAAGACTGTCTGTGGCACGACGCAGAAGGGATGAATCTGATGCAGCAGCAGCTGGACGTTTTGATGACCGGGCACGCGTGGGGTCAGCAATCCATGCTTAATCAACTGGGGGCGATTGCCCAACGTCGTCTTCAGCTTCAGCAGCAGCAAAGTGACAAAACCGCGCTGAAGGTGAACCGTCTTGGCGGGATGTTTGCCCGTAAACCGCACTATGAACTGCCAGCCGAGCTGACTGACGCCTCGCTCACGCTTCTTCTTCAGCAGCCGCTAAAGCTTCATGATATGCAGGTGGTGCACGTGACGATCGAACGCGTTGCGCTGGTTCAGTGGCTGGATAAGGGCGGCGAGATCCGCGGTAAACTCAACGGTATCGGCTTTGCACAGCCGCTGTCGATGGAAGTCGACAGCAGCCAGCACCTTGTGATCCGCGACGTCAGCCTTCAGGGATCGCGCCTGGCGCTGCCGGGCACGGCCTCTGACAGTCTTCCGGAGGAGATCAAACAGCAGCTCGAAGCGCTGGATAACGAATGGCATCAGCAGCACACGCGCTTCAGCGAGAAGCAGAAATGCCTCTTTATCCATAGCGACTGGTTAGGTCGCATTGAAGCCAGCTTGCAGGATGTCAGCGCGCAGATTAAACAGGCGCGTCAATGCTAACGCTGGACACGCTTAACGTCATGCTGGCGGTTAGCGAGGAAGGGTTGATCGAAGAGGTCGTCATTACCCTGCTCGCTTCACCGCAGCTGGCGGCCTTCTTTGAAAAATTTCCGAAGCTCAGAAAAGCAATGACGGACGATCTTCCCCGCTGGCGCGATAACCTGCGCCAGCGGTTTAAGGAGACGGAAGTCCCGCCGGAACTGACAGAGGAAGTGGCTGGTTACCAGCAGTGCCAGCGGCTTTCAACGCCGCAGTTTATTGCCCAGCTACAGCAAACCCTGACGCTGCTAGATAACGTTCACTCCCCGTTTGCCAGCCAGGCCAGAGCGCTGGTCACGGACAACCCCAGCTTTACTCCCGCCCTGCATACGCTGTTTTTACAGCGCTGGCGGCTCAGTCTTGTCGTTCAGGCCACCTCTCTCAACCAGCAGTTGCTGGACGAAGAGCGCGAACAGCTGTTAAGCGAAGTTCAGGAGCGGATGACGTTAAGCGGCCAGCTAGAACAGGTGCTGGTGGAGAATGAAAACGCCGCCGGTCGACTCTGGGATATGAGTGCCGGTCAGTTAAAACGTGGCGATTATCAGTTGATCGTGAAGTACGGCGACTTTCTGGCACAACAGCCGGAGCTGATGAAGCTTGCAGAACAGCTTGGTCGTTCCCGGGAGGCCAGGTCAATTCCAAAGAAAGATGCGCCGATGGAAACCTTCCGTACGCTGGTACGCGAGCCCTCCACCGTACCGGAGCAGGTGGACGGCTTACAGCAAAGCGATGATATCCTGCGCCTGTTGCCTACGGAACTCAGCACGCTGGGAATGACCGAACTGGAGTATGAGTTTTATCGCCGTCTGGTGGAAAAACAGCTTCTTACCTATCGGTTGCATGGCGAAGCCTGGCGCGAAAAAATCAGCCAGCGCCCGGTGGTGCATCAGGACTTTGATGAGCAACCGCGCGGTCCATTCATTGTTTGCGTAGATACGTCCGGATCGATGGGGGGATTTAACGAGCAGTGTGCAAAAGCGTTCTGTCTGGCTCTGATGCGCGTGGCGCTCGCCGATCGTCGTCGCTGCTACATCATGTTATTTTCCAGCGAAGTGGTGGGGTATGAACTGACCAGCCCACAGGGGCTGGAGCAGGCGATCCGCTTTTTAAGCCAGCGCTTTCGCGGCGGCACCGATCTGGCCAGCTGTTTTCGCAGCATCATTGAGCGCATGCAGGGCGGAGACTGGTACGACGCGGATGCGGTGGTGATTTCCGATTTTATTGCCCAGCGGCTGCCGGACGACGTCGTGAATAAAGTGAAGGAGATGCAGCGCGTGCATCAGCACCGCTTCCATGCCGTGGCGATGTCTGCACATGGAAAACCCGGCATCATGCGCATCTTCGATCACATCTGGCGCTTTGATACCGGGTTGCGTAGCCGCCTGCTCAGACGCTGGCGACGTTAATTAAAGAAGAGAACCGACGCTCTCACGTACCTGCTGCGGCCAGACCCCACACTGTACCTGACCGATATGGGACAGTTGCAACAGCAGCATGGTCAGACGAGACTGGCCAATACCACCGCCGATGGTCTGCGGCATTTCACCGCGCAGCAGCGCCTGGTGCCACTCCAGTTGCAGACGATCTTCATCACCGGTCACGGCCAGCTGACGCTTCAGTGCTTCAGCATCCACGCGGATCCCCATCGAAGAGAGTTCAAACGCATCTTCCAGAACCGGGTTCCAGACCAGAATATCGCCGTTCAGACCGGCATATTCGCTCTCGCCCACGGTGCTCCAGTCATCGTAATCCGGCGCACGGACGTCGTGACGTTTACCATCAGACAATTTCCCGCCAATGCCGATCAGGAATACCGCGCCCAGCTCTTTGGCGATCGCGCGTTCACGGCCTTTGGCATCCAGATCCGGGAAACGGCTCAGCAACTCCTGACTGTGAACAAAGTGGATCGTTTCCGGCAGGAACGGTGCCAGACCAAACTCTTTGCTCACGGCCGCTTCGGTCGCTTTGATCCCGGCGTAGATCGCCTCAACGGTGGATTTCAGTGTACCGACGTGACGCTCGCCGTCACCCATTACACGCTCCCAGTCCCACTGGTCAACGTAGACAGAGTGAATGGGGGAGAGGCGGTCTTCATCGGGGCGAAGGGCTTTCATATGCGTGTAAAGCCCTTCGCCCGCGCTGAAGTCGTGTTGTCCCAGGGTTTGACGCTTCCACTTCGCCAGGGAATGAACCACTTCGAACTGGGCGTCTGGCAGTGTTTTCACTTTTACCTGTACCGCTTTTTCGCAACCAGACAAGTTATCCTGCGTCCCGTCACCCACGCGGCTCAGAATCGGCGCCTGCACTTCAATAAGGCCAAGCTTCTCTTCCAGCTGGCGAGAAAAATGGGATTTAACGAAACTGATCTGGCGTTGTTTTGCGATGTAAGCGGTTTTCATTATTTATACTCCTGCGTCCTGTTGATACTGATTAAGCAACAGAACAGGCGCTTAATTCAATAACCCATCAACAAAAAGCCACCTTCACTTTTGATTCGTTAAAATAAGACGCTAGAATAGAAGGAATTATTAATCTTCATAAGAAAAACCTATGGAAAATTATCAGATCGACAATCTGGACCGCGGCATTCTGGAAGCGCTCATGGCCAACGCACGCACCGCGTATGCCGAACTGGCGAAACAATTTGGCGTCAGCCCGGGGACCATTCACGTTCGCGTAGAGAAAATGAAGCAGGCCGGGATCATCACCGGCGCACGCATTGATGTCAGCCCGAAGCAACTCGGCTACGACGTCTGCTGCTTCATTGGCATTATTCTGAAAAGCGCCAAAGATTACCCCTCCGCGCTGGAGAAGCTGAACGCGCTGGATGAAGTCACTGAGGCGTACTACACCACCGGGCACTACAGCATCTTTATAAAGGTCATGTGCCGATCCATCGACGCTCTCCAGCAGGTACTTATCAACAAGATCCAAACAATCGATGAAATTCAGTCCACCGAAACCCTGATCTCCCTGCAAAACCCGATCATGCGTACTATCCGCCCGTGATCGGGCAATTTCATTCCCACATTTTCCACAGGTAGATCCCAGCTCGTTCACAGCGTACAATGGCCGCCTCTTTATCTGAGCGAGCGATCAATGGCGGACATTACTCTTATCAGCGGCAGCACCCTGGGCGGTGCGGAATATGTAGCGGAACATCTGGCTGAGAAGCTGGAAGACGCGGGCTTTTCTACACAAACGCTGCACGGACCGCTGCTGGAAGATCTCCCGACTGACGGGGTCTGGCTGCTGATCACCTCCACGCACGGCGCGGGCGATCTGCCGGATAACCTGCAACCTTTATATGACGAACTGCTGGAACAACAGCCCGATCTGTCAAACGTCCGGTTTGGCGCTGTAGGGATCGGCAGCCGTGAATATGACACTTTCTGTGGCGCAATAGAGAAAGTAGAAGCTGCGGTGACCGCCTGCGGAGCAAAACAGCTGGGTGAAACGCTGAAGATCAACATCCTCGATCATGATATTCCCGAAGATCCAGCCGAGATCTGGCTCGCGGAATGGAAAAAATTACTCAAAAACGATTAAAGATCGTGCGATTAGATGTGGATAACTCTGGTTAAAAGCTCGTATTAACCCGTAGTTATCCAAAGAACAACGTTAGTTTAGTTTTTGACCTGTGTATAAAGTGGCGATCTGATCCCAGCTTATACGGTCCAGGATCACCGATCATTCACAGCAAACGATCCTTCCTAACTACATGATCTTATTTATGGGATCGGACTTATCCACAAAGGTCTGCGATCCTAATAAGAGATCACAATAGAACAGATCTCTAAATAAAAAGATCTTCTTTTTAATAACCCAGGATCCCAATGCTTTCTCGAAAGACTAAAGTTGAGTAGAATCCACGGCCCGGGCTTCAATCCATTTTCATACCGCTTTACGCGAGGCAGACCACCATGTTTTATCAGGATCCTTTTGACGTCATCATCATTGGCGGGGGTCACGCAGGCACTGAGGCCGCAATGGCCGCAGCGCGAATGGGTCAGCAGACCCTGCTTTTGACACACAATATCGACACGCTGGGACAAATGTCCTGTAATCCGGCGATTGGCGGCATTGGGAAAGGACACCTGGTAAAAGAAGTGGATGCACTTGGCGGCCTGATGGCGAAAGCGATCGATCATGCGGGCATTCAGTTTAGGATACTAAACGCGAGTAAAGGTCCGGCTGTTCGCGCCACCCGTGCACAGGCAGACCGCGTGCTTTACCGTCAGGCTGTGCGCACCGCGCTGGAAAACCAACCGAACCTGATGATCTTCCAGCAGGCTGTAGAAGATCTTATCGTGGAAAACGATCGTGTTGTTGGCGCCGTGACCCAGATGGGTCTCAAGTTCCGCGCAAAAGCGGTGGTGCTGACGGTCGGGACATTCCTGGACGGTAAAATCCATATTGGTCTGGACAACTACAGCGGTGGCCGTGCGGGCGATCCGCCGTCGATTCCGCTGTCTCGTCGTCTGCGTGAGCTGCCGCTGCGCGTAAGCCGCCTGAAAACCGGTACGCCGCCGCGAATTGATGCGCGTACCATTGATTTCAGCGTACTGGCACAGCAGCACGGCGATAACCCGATGCCGGTGTTCTCGTTCATGGGCAATGCGGCGCAACATCCGCAGCAGGTGCCGTGCTACATCACGCACACCAATGAAAAAACCCATGACGTGATCCGCAATAATCTCGATCGCAGCCCAATGTATGCTGGTGTGATCGAAGGGATCGGTCCGCGTTATTGCCCGTCGATCGAAGACAAAGTGATGCGCTTTGCCGATCGTAATCAGCACCAGATCTTCCTCGAACCGGAAGGGCTGACCTCTAACGAAATTTACCCGAACGGCATCTCCACCAGCCTGCCGTTCGACGTGCAGATGCAGATTGTGCGTTCAATGCAGGGGATGGAAAACGCGAAGATCGTTCGTCCTGGCTACGCTATTGAGTACGATTTCTTCGATCCGCGTGACCTGAAGCCGACGCTGGAAAGCAAATTCATCCAGGGTCTGTTCTTCGCAGGCCAGATTAACGGCACCACCGGGTACGAAGAAGCAGCCGCGCAAGGGCTGCTGGCCGGTCTGAACGCCGCTCGCTTCTCTGCCGAGAAAGAGGGCTGGGCACCGGCGCGTTCTCAGGCTTACCTGGGCGTTCTGGTCGACGATCTCTGCACGCTGGGGACCAAAGAACCGTACCGCATGTTTACTTCTCGTGCGGAATATCGCCTGATGCTGCGCGAAGACAATGCCGATCTGCGTCTGACCGAGGTGGGGCGCGAGCTGGGTCTGGTGGATGACGAGCGCTGGGCGCGCTTCAACGAGAAGCTGGAACGCATTGAACAGGAACGTCAGCGCCTGAAAACCACCTGGGTGAATCCGCAGGCGGAAACTGCTGCTGAAGTGAATGCTCACTTAACAGCACCGCTGTCGCGCGAAGCCAGTGGGGAAGATCTGCTGCGCCGTCCTGAAGTCACCTACGAGAATCTGGTCAAACTGACGGCGTTCGCACCGGGCCTTGAAGACGCTGAAGCGGCTGAACAGGTCGAGATCCAGGTGAAATACGAAGGTTACATCGCGCGTCAGCAGGATGAGATCGAAAAACAGCAGCGCAACGAAAATACGCTACTGCCGGAAATGCTGGACTATCGTCAGGTGACGGGGCTTTCCAACGAAGTGATCGCTAAGCTGAACGATCACAAACCTGTGTCGATTGGCCAGGCCTCACGTATCTCCGGTGTCACACCTGCCGCGATTTCGATTCTGCTGGTGTGGCTGAAAAAGCAGGGTATGCTGCGCCGCAGCGCGTAATTAACATTGTTTTTGGCGGGTGGCGCTTCGCTTACCCGCCCTACTTAATCGTAGGCCCGGTAAGCGGCAGTGCCACCGGGCGAAAAATCTCTCAACAGGTATCCACCGTGCTCAATAAACTCTCTCGTCTGCTGGAACAGGCAGGTATTTCGCTCACCGATCACCAGAAAAATCAGCTGGTGGCCTATGTCGATATGCTGAACAAATGGAATAAAGCGTACAACCTCACCTCCGTACGCGATCCCAACGAGATGCTGATTCGCCATATTCTCGATAGCATCGTTGTGGCGCCGTATCTTACCGGTGAACGTTTTATCGACGTGGGCACCGGTCCGGGCTTGCCGGGCGTTCCGTTGTCTATTGTTCGACCGGAGAGTCATTTCACGCTGCTGGACAGTCTGGGCAAGCGCGTACGCTTTTTACGACAGGTTCAGCATGAGCTGAAGCTGGAAAACATCACGCCCGTGCAGAGCAGGGTAGAGGAGTTCCCGGCAGAGCCACCGTTTGACGGCGTTATCAGCCGCGCATTTGCCTCACTCAATGACATGGTGAGCTGGTGCAAACACCTGCCGGCGGATAAGGGCCGTTTTTATGCGCTGAAAGGACAACTTCCGGGGGACGAAATAGAGCAGCTTCCGGACGGTTTTGCAGTGGAATCCATTGAAAAACTCCAGATCCCTCAGCTCGAAGGTGAGCGTCATCTGGTGATAATTAAGCCAAACACATTTTAAAAAATTAATAAAAAATGTGGAATTTGTGCTGTTCTGATGGTGTTAAAAAGCAGCACATCCAGTCTGATTTGGCCGTAGTTAATTTAACCTTGTTGTCACCATGGATTTTCTTATGGTTAACCTGAAGTGATTCGTTCACCCTGAAGATAGTCAACCATGAAAATATCAGCCTGCTAAAAGTGGGTAAAGGCAACAAGAATGAAATGTTAAATATTTATTAAGAATGTCAATAAAAGGTTTTTGTTGTATACGGCTCTGTTTTAAAAATAGTTGCGATTTTTTTGCTTTAATTTCAATCGGATGAAATAAATCGTTTTACGTCTTTGATAAATACCACTTTATCGCAAATGTGTATTT